>JAPYZR010004059.1:0-12999 GCA_030522945.1 Trichopria nigra
GTTACAGACAAACGCACTGTAGGACGGTGTAATTAGTTTTTTCAATAAATTGTTTATAACGCAAACGCGACAAATTAGGTCCCTGAATCATTATTAGAAATAATCGCTGAGTTACAGTTCAATATTCGTCTACACGTAAAACGTAAATTTTGTAAAGTTAAACAAAATATTAAAATCCATTACGTCTTCTTATTTGTAACGTACTTTTAGATTCCGTATACACGGAAAACCCGGTGGTACTGCTTCCTAGTGGTACAGGTGCTAACTCGCACGAGGCTCGAGGCACTGTTGCCACACGTTGCTGGAGGGGGCAGCGTTACCAACTTCTTGATGCTATATCGGTCCGGCAAACTGGCAACAGCGCACTCGTACCGAGAGCGTCATTGCCTCGTGCTTCTGTACTCATTGTTCGGCGCGCAGCAGTCCCTTGAGGAACAGGCTTTCTTCCTCGTGGGAGCGTGACAGCACCACCGGTTTTTCCGTGTAGATATTCTGGAGATATTCTGAGACATATTCTGGGGACATTCATTCTTATGTGGGATACGTACTTCGATGAATGTGTAAGAGACTTTTACCCTATTTCAGAGCTTCCCGTTTTACCACTGCGGCGCTTCGAGCGACCCTTAACATCCCGAATTCGACCTGCTGAATTCGAGTCAGCACGTGGTCAAAACAAAAAAGACAGTATCAGCATCTCATAATTTTCTTTTCTTTACAGATCTCGGAAATTACGACACCGCGGGCTTAGCGACTTATTATAATACCGCTGACACGCTGACGAGGCCTCAAGCGACGCCGCCGCCACCTCCGAACATCGTTTCGCAATCGGAGGCGCGCGAGAGCGTAATGGCCTCGCGGCCTATGTCATTGCCGACTCCGGTGATCATCGGCGGTGGTCGAACCGGCGTAATAGGCGTCGACACCGTGGACCTCGACGAAGCTAGGCGCGACGACGGAAGCGGCGGCGTCGGAAGCGGCGTAGGAGGAGATGGCAGCGGGGGCGACATCGAGAAGTACGCACAAGACAACCTGAACCTGAACTGCGGACGGCAGAAAGGTCTGCGCCTGCTATTCCGGAAGAAGTTCAGCGTACGCGACATCCTGAGCTGGACGAAAGACCCGATCCCACGTCCGATGCTGGTAGTGGTCGAGGGCGAGAAGCTTCTGAAGAGGGAAGCCTGCAATCTCTTTCGCCTGGTGCAGGTGTACATGGGAGATCGCAAGGCGAACGTCGGTATGACGTTGGACGGCGTGGCCATGGACATCGTCAACACGGCGTACACGAAGCCGCCGTTGCGGGACGAGCTTTACGTGCAGATCTGTCGGCAGACAACGGAGAATCCGCGAAAGGAGAGCATTCGCCGTGGTTGGGAGCTGATGGCGATTTGTCTGGCCTTCGTGCCGCCCAGCGCTACGTTCGAACCGTACCTGGAAGGCTACATGAACAGGCATCGTGATCCAAACTTTCAGTTTCCGGAAGTGGCCAAGTGGCCGATACACGTTCAGGTCAGCCATTACGCCACGGTCGGGTGTCGGAGATTGCAGCGGATCGGGGCGCAAGGAAAGCGGCAACCGAGGAAGGCCACCGCTGAGGATATCGATCAAGCTAGGGTAAGTACCATTTTGGGGGGCTTGATTCAAAATGTATGGGTTCTTCAAGGAGTTTACAGAATTTTTCTCGACAAAATGTGCGGTTTTTTGTTGAAATTGCACGATGTTTATCGACAATCATTTCTTTGCATTAATTTTGTTATTAACATTACGGCCGAAAAAATTATGAAATGTAGAATTTTGAACATTTCCGTAACTTTGTCCGCCATATTAGAACCGCCATGTTTAAATAAATTTGAAAAATGTTTTTCAAGTTCAGATATTAGTTGCAGGATCTAACGAGGTTTCAATCAACCAATTATTTAATCCATCAATTCCCGAAATTTGAAAGTGTCAAAACTGTTATGAATGATACAAATGATACAAAATCAGATTCTGGTCATTACGAATTTAATTCATAAAAATAATGATTTCCTTTTGTTATATTTACTTTGTCGCAGTTTTTTTTTTATCTCGAATTTTAGACAGTTTATATTATGCACGGGATCTGTCGATTTCATAATGATCTTTTTTCTTTCCAACAGCTCCAGATCTTTCGCGCTTCGATGTTTGGAGCGACGCTTTCGGAAGTGATGGCCTTACAACGCGACCGCTTCCCCCAGCGCCAATTGCCCTGGATCCAGACGACCCTGACCCGTCAGGTGCTGATTCGCGGCGGTACCATGACCGAAGGCATCTTCCGCGTGTCCGCCGACGCCGACGAAGTGAACGGTTTGAAAGCGCGCCTGGACAAGTTCGAGGACGGTGCGACATTGGCGGCCTCGCAAGACGCACACGCGCCTGCATCCCTGCTGAAGCTGTGGGTGCGGGAGCTTTACGAGCCCCTGATCCCGGACTCCTTTTACGCCGAGTGCGTGTCGATGCGCCAGGACGACACCGAAGCCTCGGCCGCTAACGTCGCCGGACTCGTCGAAAGGCTTCCGGAGCTCAATCGTCGGGTGCTGTGCCATCTCATTCATTTTTTGCAGGTAATTGAAGCGAATTTGACAATTTACTAATTTCATTTATTTCATATATGATTAATTTATTTATTTTATTTAAGATGACGATTTTCACAAAAGTCCATAAGTTTTGTAACTGTTTTATCATTGAGTATACTTAAAAAAAGTTTCCGCCATTTTTATTTAATATCACGATAAGAATAAATGTTTCCAAATTTTCGGTAATTTTTCGCAAAATTCATTTATTTAAAATTGTACATGTCTAACCATTTATTTTTTGTGGATGTCGTAAAAACGTGTGAAAAAAATAGATTTACTGAAATAACAAAAAAAAATCCCCATTTTTTTCAGATCTTCGCTAGGCAAGACGTTGTCACGCGCACGAAAATGGACGCGAGTAACCTGGCGATGGTGATGGCACCAAATATCCTAAGATGTACCTCACACGATCCTCGCGTCATACTGGAGAACGCCCGGAAGGAGATGGCGTTCGTACGTACCATGATCGAAACACTGAAAACCGCTTGGGTGGAGGATCTCCACTGACAATTGCGTCGCCTCTAGAAAGCTCTAGAAACCACTATGCCAAATGAATCCCCTGTATATTCATTACTTATCGTTGCGAATAACAGCATTATCGTCATTATTATCGTTCTTAAGTGACACGCAAGTCTTTCGTTTCTCGTCACACCGCTATTTTTTACCATTTCTCTCGGCAGTCCTTCGTTGCCTTGCTGTGCGATACGTGCGTAATCCACCGTCAATCAAAAAGACTACGTCAGGCGCGCTCCGCTTGCTACTTGAGAACAATAAAATTCGGAATTTTCAGGATCGCTGCTTTCTCTCTCTCTCTCTCTCTCTCTCTCTTTCTCTTTTATCCTTTAATCCGAGATGTTGTCCTTTTCGATTCGCACGGATAAGCCGAGATCAGTCGATGCTTGAAAATCGCGAGAACGAGGCCGTAGCAGGTGGATTACTCACCAATCTGTCACTTTCTATTTATTATTTATATATATATACGCAGATTCTATGTTGTATACTAGAGATTATTAGATTTTTATTATGTACATCGCTATATAACGCATATAAATATGTATGTATATGTATATGTATATATATATATATATGTATATGTATGTATGTATATGTGTGTATATATATTTATATATATATATATATATTTTAACGCCCCTTGTTACCGCGCGCGTTCAGCGCGGATGGCTTTTTTACGCGAATCGATCGTTGAAATCTTATGTCGAATCGATTGTTGAATCTCATGTAACATAAAAGAAATGATACGATACTTTACCGTGTATAGCTGCACCCTGCGAGGACTTTTTGTATTAAGCGGCGAATCAACGTGTGTAACGTTTATCGAGAAGTAAATACTGCAATGATTTAGCAAGTCATATACGCCTCTTCTTTTATTCATAACCGTGCACCTTAGTCGAATGATGTTTTCAAAAAAAGTTAACTGATAACAGAATGTGTTAGGTTAGGTGTTTATATATGATATGATTTACACGTTTATCAATTTCAAATAATCATGAATCGTGGTTGGTTTTAAAAAACGATAACTTTACTATTTCACATGTGGTTATTCGATTCAATGCGTTCAAGCACTTTTTGTTTAATTTTAATTTGTAATTACTCATTTTGATACGTTGGGTGATATTTTAATTGTTTATAATATGTACGTTCGAAGGTGCAAGAAAAAGTAACGGTAGAATTTTCTGTAAATTACATACAGTATAAATAACAGCACCTGCTTCTCATAATTTTATGAAATTACTTTTAAAATTGATGCCAGAATTTATTTAAAATTCGCCAAATAAAACATTGAATATTTTACGGGTTGAAATATATTTTTCAGCAAAATAAAATTGCAAAATTAGATTCGTTTAATGTACTGAATTCAAAATTAGGCATGCGAATGTCTACTTTGAAAGTGAATTTATTACAGAATTTCTCCATTATCGCTTCATCGCATTTGAAACATTTATTTGGATTTAGCAACTACGATAATTCGTACAGAACGGAACCACGAAATACGGGCCGAATTTATTTCCAAAAGTTTGGGTTTTTTACTGCTCGAAACCGATCCAAACAAAGTCCGATATGCTTTGCACCCCCGTAGAATCGACCAAAAACTGTGGTATTACGATGAAAATCGATATCGCATCGGCTGTAGCAGCACCATTTGCTTGAATTGGCAAACAGAGGAACTGCAAAATTTAATAAATAAATAATGTTTGCCTTTTTTCGAAAATCGGGCTCTATTAATCGGTTCATAAATGAAGGAGTTCTATTGGAAATGAGTTTCGACAAAAAGTGTCGGTAAAAGTTCTACCTTGGAACCCCTTAACGGGGGTTTAAAGTAGAACGGTTATCGATCTAACCTCCAAACAGGGAAAGATTAAAGGGATTAAAGGCTCTGATGGGGCGAATCTACATGGCATGTACAATAAAAAAAAAATAATATATATATCGTAAATATCATTTAAAATAAATTGAGACACTTTGGAAACAAATTGTTTTTAAATCAGGTAAGGAAAAATTATTTCCAAAAATTTTCACATAATATTTGATGAATTTTTCTGGAATTTTGTTTTTTTTACTTATATTTGTTATTTTGTATTTAGTTTTTATTTTATCAATTATTTCACAACCTACTGCTGAACCTGACTGTTTTCATTGATGGTTTTAGACTATGAAATTTACGGTAAGATAATTGAACATCTTTTTAAAAACTGAAATGATAGAAACCAGTAATTTTCTTTGCAACGTGTATATTTTAGATATGAAAAAAAATCATCAAAGTGTAAAAAAATGCCTGACGTAAACGTTTAGACCGTTTAGACAAATGAAAACAACGGAAAAGAAAAAGGACAAGAAGAATATTAATTTTACCAAAATATGTGATCAAAGTCGATGAAAGTTCATAATATCACTGAAATATATTTGCTATTGAAATACGTTGTAATACTACGTTGCGGCGTAATATTTTCGTAATCTTACTGTAACATTACGGTGTGATATGTTGCGGCGTAATATTATACGTTAATGTTACGGTGATATTACAAAAATGTTGTAATATTATGGAACATTGCAATATTACTGTGACATTACTGAAATATTGAAAAAAAATATTTAGTAATTTTAACTAAAGTTCAGTTGCCGCATATTTAGTAATTTTTAAAATATTTATTTTTCCTATTATTTATATTGCTTTATTTAGTTTAACTGACTAAATTAATCTATCAGTCGGAATAACGAAACGTTAGTTCAACTATAAATGTTGTAATGGAAATCATAACAAATATTTAGTTCCCACTATATATAATTAAACTTTAATTAAAATTACCAGATATGTTTTTCAGCCTATAGGATGCCCAGGTTTACTTTATGCATAGAAAAGTTATGTAACGTCACTTATTATCTAAAACAAATCCTGATATCATAATGAGTTTTTAATTTCTTTAAATACGCCAATCTCATCACTATGTTTATATTACGCGATACAATCAACAGCGTTAGTTGAATTGAGATACGTATCAGACGCGCATGACTGTACTCGTACAAATGTAACACGAGAGTGAAAATCTACTGTATATGATGATAACGATTACGTATATATACTTGACATATTTATTAGCAGAGCAATCAACAGCGCGTGTGCTGTACGGTGGTACTATAGAATTTACCATGTACACCTGAATTTCTCACTATTCGTCGAGCCACGTTGGTCACCATGGAGAATGGATAACGACGTCTTGTTAAAATCATAATCCATTTGGCACTGAAATCAGAACAAAACACAAGACTTACACGTAATGGACAGAATTACACTGTTCAACAAAAAAAACATGACTGCGCGTATGAAATGACACAAAACTTTATTATATAGTTCATTTGTGTATATAGATGACACGTGTCTCCAGGTTTACGCTATACTATTCTCATTATACTGAAAATTATCACGAATTTGTCGTGGAATCCCATGTGTATATAGAACACTAGAAATTTTATTTTTTGGTCCAAAAAATTCATTAAAAATACGTAAAGATCGTAGATTATTTAGTTTAATTTTGTTTTAAGTTATATATTCTGGACGATCATTTTTGTTATCTGGAACATTATTCAATTAAAAATGATGTCTTTATTCATTGTACACGTTGTAAAATTAAAGTTCACATATTTTAATCACATTTTAATCAAAAAATAAAATTTCTATATATATATGTTTTTTGAATCAGGTTCTGTATATAGTATTTTTTTCGGCAGGGATATGAAAATGTTATTTATTGGAACTAATAAAATTCTTCGATATTTTTTAAAACAATTTTAGACAGTAAAGATGACATGTTTTAATGTAACAAAAATATTCATGGTATATAAGCATTGAAAAAATCTTTCTCGTGAACTATTCATTATAACTTGTAAAAACTATTGACCGTCCTTTCATTTGAAATTAAATTTATTAATTTGTTAAAAAAATTGTAGACAACTCATTAATTCAGATTTTAGAATTTTTGAATTCAATTACTGAATGAACCATCGAAGTAACATTAAAAAACAATATTGAATCTTTTTTTCTTATATTTATATATATATATATACCCATACGCAGCACGGGGAAGTTCAGAGGATATCTTGAAGATATCAATGTTGGGATATTTGTAACGTCCTTATATTACGACATCCAGGTTCCGGATATAAGGATCTCCTCAGAAGCTCCAAAATACCCGTGGTTTTATCCTTGGGAAACTTCCTGGGTAGCAGAATCTATTACATCACTTCGATATACAAAATAATCGAGCGACTCTGAAGAACGTTAAGATTTGGCGATTGAGATTTGACTCGTTAAAAAGTGTTTTTAACAAAACTTTGTTATGCCATTATAACAATATTTGCACAATTCCTATATCCGATGAAATATTGTTAATATTTTATAAAAATTAGAAATTTTTCTGCTTTGCAAAAGAACGTTCAGTGCAATTTTTCTTTATTTCACATTATTTTCTGCATGGAAACTTTTATAGGAATATATATATATATCGAAACATATTTGTGTTACATTGAAACGTGCACCTGACAATTGAAATAGTCTAAAAATTATACCTCAGCAGAATTTAATTCATTCTAAAAAAAACCCTACTCAAAATTAACATGTGGGAATTTGACGTGAAATCCCATGCACATACGAAAATGTTGTTTTTTGGAATCAAAAATAAATAAGAAAGAAACATGTCTTTTTATAATCTCGGATGCAAGAAAAAAGATGAGTAGCACAGTAAAAATTTTAAACAAGAAAGAAATCATATTTAAAAATTTCTATATAGGATTTCTATCACGATAAAACATGTTTCTCTTTTGCCTAACATTTTTTACTGTGCCACTTAATTTTATTTATTTTTTTTTTTTTTTTTTTTTTTTTTTTGTTCGAAAACAATTTCTACTATAATAAAATATGTTTCTTTATTGTTTAAAATTGTCTAACAAATTTCCAAGAATTTTGTTCATTCCAAAAAACATTTTCATGGGATTTCACGTCAAATTCCCACATGGGATCCCATATGGGAATTTTCAGTAGAGAAACCATGTTCATACTTGTAATTCCACTGGCTTTTATGTATGCGCGACAAATTCTAACATGGGACCCAATACACGGGAATTTTCAGTGGTGAAATTAAAAAATGAGCCTAAAACAATACAATTTTTAAATAATTATAAATACCTTTTTTCCCGATCACGATCCACACATCCAGTTACCACAGAGTAAGTCCTGTAGTCGGTATAAATCACCCAGTACGGGAGATAACTTGACATCGAAGGCGTCACAATAGTCAATTTTGAACGCGGCAAGTTGTAAAATTTATGTTCTAAATATCCGGTTAAACTATACAAAATAATATGCCCCAACAGAAATTACAAAATTTATTTATTTTATGGACTTGTCGAGTATATTACTTAAAATTATACGCTAATACGTTAGATACACTTACACTCTAGTGGCGTCCGTTGCCCTATAGTTTAATGAATTACTGGAATTAGGACTATAATCCACGACATCGCATCTTCTCTTTTCTCTTTGATTGGTATGAAAGAGTTGAAATAGATACCAACGTCCAACGTACTGGAAATTGAATTTTATATTTTCGGTATTAAGATGTAATAAACTCATACTTGCCCCGTAATCGAAAATGCATTGAAAGATCAAAAAACGAATTAAAATAGATTCCAGTGGATTAAAATGGATAGAAAATTAATCAACTTAAATCCACTTCAATCTATTTTAATTCGTTTTTTGACCTTTCAATGCATTTCCGATTGCTGGGTAATTATTATATATATATAAAATTGTTTGGGTCAAAGAAATATTTACTCGAACAGAATACAAATTTTAGAAAAAAAAATGGAATAAAATAGATTAGAAAGGCTAGCGATTTTTAATTAATAAATAGAAACTACACATATATACTGAGTATGGGGAAATCTCTAGAAAATTTAACAATTGAAAAAAAATAAATTGAAAAGAATAAAAATATTTTAGGCAATTTTTACCTATATTGTTTTGTTTTGTTGATATGCAAAATGATTTTAAAAATCACATAATTAATTTGTTGTAAATAATTTCACCTGATTATAACACTTTTAACAATTAGAATCCGTTTTCGAGGACATAAAACGTGCTTCCTGATTACATAGTTTTTTAAGGTATTTTTTTTTTAATACAAGGCATATATATATATTAAAAAGAATTTAAAATTTCTTATGTTTTGTGTAAAAACATTTCAACACCATGAATTTTTACAAGGTTAAACATTACAAAAACAACAATGACTGATGATAATTGATTTACTCAAAAACCGCAGATTATCCGAATTCATATATCATCAATTTAATTTACTTTATAAATGATGCTCGTCTGGATGATAATGGCACATTTTTATGTTCAATATGATTCATGCACTTTATGATTATAGCGATTGAACGAAACTGTATATTTACACAGTGACACCAAGCAGTATAAAATGCAATCCGATGTACATGAATAAAGCTTTTCTCCCAATAGAGCTTTTATCGCAAGTTCAAATTTGCACCGTAATATATACATTCAGAAAATGAAATATATATAAAATGTATCTTATTACAGCGCTGAAAGTGGAATCATGAATTGTTGTCTTTATATATATATATATATTTCTTTTTTTCTCTCTCTCTCTATATATACATATATACAATTTTTCTTAATAATAAATATATAGTTGTACCAAATTTCGTAAAATTGAAGGATTTTAAGAAAATGTATATTATATCGTGTTTATACTTTTAAGTTAAAAATACTATAATCAGATATTTAAATTTTAACAAATGGAAAAAATCATATTTTAACCTCTACGATCTCGTCAAGAGAACGAAGTTCAAATCCAAAGTCAATCAATAAAAAATGAACAATTTTTAAAAATTATGATAGAAATAAAAATATGTAACGATACAAAATTATTTCGTTACTATATATATACAAAGAAATGTTTAATAAAATTTCAAAATTTATAAAAATAGCAAATGTACCTGCGAATGATCGAAATTCAACATTGTTGGTATGTCAGGGCACATTCCATAATTGTCATCTGCAATTTCTAAACTGATGACTTTTCCAAGTATAAGAATGAAGTACATCCAGAGCATTCTAGTTATTACCACGTCGCATGTCCTACGTTTACGTAAACTCGTGCGACGTATTTTTTTTTTTATTTTTTTTTACATCATCTTAGTCGTCATTTTGGACTAATCGTGGATCTTCATTTAGCGCGAAGGCAACTTATTAATTGTCTTTAATATTATTTTTTATTAAGATGATGGGACAAAGTTAATATCCAAATTGTATACGTGCACCATATAGATAGTATATTCTTTTCGCGTGTTCAAACATACGACTGTGTCCTCTGAATACAATAGGTATCACTCGAAACTAAATAAAGGTAGGAAGTATTTCCTCCACTCTTATATACTCCATATTTTCTCCATCCTATATAGCTCGAAATACATATAACGTATGGTAATTTTCAGTATTTCCGAATTATATAAATGTGGATGTTAATATCACTATTTCAATATTCTTTTGATATATCTGTCATACTCCCTATATATATATATATATATATATATATATATATATATATATGAGAAGGGTCGATGTACCAAAATCATATCTTGGAAACAAATTTAATTGTTACGTACACTTTTCAGATTTAAAATGTTATATTATATCAGTAATACCATTATTACATGATAATTATTATATATATATATAATGGTATTATACTGATGAGAGAAACGATATTATTGTTTTTAAAACTCAAAACCGAGCAAAAGTCATTTAAGTCAACAGTTTTTATACTTACGACTTATTCATTTTTCTTAATAAAAACTATACATATATATAGTTAAACTAAATTTTGTAAAATGGAGAGATGTTAAGAAAAGACAATTTATTTTCTAAAAATAAAGATTCTTCACAACTTTATTGAACGAATTTTTCGAAATTAAATTTCAACGTATACAATTTATTAAAAAAAAAAACAATGTTTTGTTTTGGAATTTTCACATTATGGAATGGACTCGCAATACATATCTTACTCAGTGTAGTGACAAAAAATTGATCAATGTCTCAAAATACTTGGAAAATTATACCGGATCAAACGGCATCAGTTTTTTCAAATGAACAAATTAGAAGAGTCGAGATACCTCCAATGAGATCCAATTAAAAAACTCTTTTTCACAATTTGGGCGGTGGAAGGGTGATTTACATACAATCCCTAAAAAAGTTCTAGTCAAAAAATCGTTTAAAATAAAATATAAATAAAATAAAAGAACTTTTTAAAATAATTTACTTCCAAAAGTTTTTACTGACATTTTGTCGAGGAATATATATATGTTATATCTAAAATCTCCCTTCCATAGAGCCCAAATTAAAAAAGAGAAAAACTTTTTCAATAATTTTTCATTTATTATATATTTTTCCTGTTGCATATATACCGGGTCAGTTGGATCGAAGTATTATTGAATTTAATCACTCAAAAAATGGGACCATATGGTTTTTTTTTTAACAAATGATCACGTTTCACATCATAATAAATCAGAAACTATGCAATAAAAAATTTTCTGTGATCTTGATATATCGAAAATAAATATAATCTGATGCCCAATATGGCGGACGCGTTTGATCTTTTTCGATCTTTTCGACCTTTTTTGAACTTTTTCGATCATTCATGAACTTCCTTGATCTTTCTTGATTGTTTTCAATCATTCTTTATCTTTCTCGGTCTTTTTCGATCATTCTCGATCTTGTTTGATTATTTTTGATCATTTGTTGATCTTTTTCGGTCATTAATTGTTGATCCTTTTCGTTCATTTTCAATCTTTCTCGATCATTTTTGATCTTTTCAATCCTTTTCGATCTATACGATTAAAACTCATTTGTTTGAACCTATAAAAACATATGAGTTCCAATCATAGATTTGCCCAGTTGGTTCCGCATCTGGCAAAGGAATTCAGCGACCCCGAAAATTTTTAAACCCTTACACTCTCTGGTTGATTGCACGGAACCTTCGAACTAGAAATAGGCTGAAATGTGCAATACTCATTTTAAAAATAACGGGTAAAAGTAAGGGAAATTGCTTTACCTAATCGAAAACTCACTAAAAATGGAGTATTTACAAAATGTTTCGTGTACAAAATTCAATTATTGACTCGGCTTGTGGCAGGCGAAGTTTCGGAAATGGTTATTTTCAATGGAACAGGTGACTTAATCCTACATTCAATTTACAATAACTAGAGAATTACAAATTCATGTTATTACAGAGTTATTTTGGTAGGATAAAATGTTGGAAATGATTGAAAAAACATAGCACTATTTTGCCATATATGTCATACGTACAACGCGTATACAATCATTGAGGCCCGCAGTGAGGTTACCATTTCAATTGAAATTGATAATAAGATTAATAATAAGAAATTCTTATTTGAAAAAATCAAAAAATTACATGCACAATTTTGAATATGATGTCAACATTGTAAAGCATTTTTAAAGACCTTTTTAAAAATTTTTGAAAGTTTGACTAAGATTTCAAATTTAAAAAAAGATGGTTCTTCATTTTGTCTTCGCCATTTTGTGTTTTTGAAAACTGACGCAAGATTCATAATCAGCACCCTAAAAAACCTCCGAGTTACAATTTTCATGCAAATTGATAGAATTAAAAAAATTTGTCCGCCCTATTGGATCCGCAATATTGAATTTCCGAAATCTGACTTCTGATTCGTAATCAGCGACCCAAAAAACCCTCGAGTAGCAAGTTTCAAGCGAATCCATTAACTTTTTAAAAATATGTCCGCCATATTGGATCCGCCATTTTGATTTTCAAAAACTGCCACTCGGCATTTA
>JAPYZR010004061.1:0-15087 GCA_030522945.1 Trichopria nigra
TCTGTGCCGAACTAACATCCATAATTTANTAAAAAAATCACTCTGACCTTGAAATAACCTTGAAAATCGAGTTTAAGGTCAAGATTGTTGGTACCATTGGAAGGCCCCCTCTATCCCCTTCAACTTTTATAGAGGTCATTTTTTGATATCATTCATTTTTACAGAGGTATCTGCGTGTGGTCGGATTAAAATGAAACACCCTGTATAAGTCGAGAAATTCGATTCATCAGGCGTCAACGATTGAATTCTTATTGAATCGGTTTAATTATTTTTCACTTGATGGATCACTTTTTTATAAGCGTTTTTAACCGTTTAAAATATATTGTCTTCAATATAAGTAATAATAATCTATACATCGAATGATCGTATACAGCGAAAAGGTAATATGTATATGTAAATTGTACTTTCTAATACACTGGAAATAAATCGTTGCACGCGTTTCGAGTTATAAGTTTACTTTTCGCCGCGTCTATACGATTTATTTCTGTCGCAACACGAGTGAGAAATGAAGAAATTATTTACTGTACGTAGACATTTTACATAGACTTTAATACAAACAAGCATTTTAGTATTTTTGAGGTTAGGTTAAGAAATCGAGTTTAACAACTTAATAGGTTGTTCTCTCCTGAAATGTGGACAAAGTTGTAAGTGCCGCTAATATGTAACAATTTAATATGCAGGTACGAATAAAACAGTTAAGGGGATTCTAAAGTAGAAAATTTACTAACCTAGCCTTAAAATAGGAAAAGTATAGCGGCAAATCCTATATACATATATATACGTGAAGAAACAATATGGGTCAACTTCCGAAACTCCAATTTTTTTGATATAATCCGTATATATATATATATATATATATACTCACACGACTCACACGTAATTTGACGCGCTGACGACGAATGCATAGTGAAAATTGACAAGGTCATTTTCAAGGTCAAAATTGAAAAACAAGGCGTTTCTTTGCATTTATTAGCATTTATTCTCATAAATACAAATCAGACGGAAAAAAGTTTGAAACATAAAATATAGAGAATCAAATTCTCTACAATAAGAAAGGAGATGCAAACATTATTGCAGCTTGTATCCCATTTGTTGACACAAACAAATAAATGAAATAAATTAATTCTTCACTTTTTGCCATATATATACAACATCACGGCATACCTTTTTTTTAAATGTGTTTTTACTTGTAATTATTTTAGTTTTCATTTATTTAAGTTTAATTATTTAAGTTTTTAAATACGCCATAGGATATAAACTCAACATCGTTCATAAGAATTTTTTGAAGAGGACTGTAATAAACGGTCGAAACGTTAATAAATTTTGTAGTTTTTTTTTTTTTTTTTTTTTTTTTTTTTTTTTTTTTTTTTATTTTTTTTTATTTATAATTTTTTTAAAATTTTACAATAAATTATTTAAATTTAAATTAAATTTAAAATTTTTCAAAATTCGAGCTTTGGAAGGATACATTATTTAAAAATAGTATATATGTGTGAAATTTGTTGAAAATTGAATGAGGACTATTCCGGAATAAATTATTTTTCTGCAACAGAAATAATTCTCATTTATTCTTGAAGCAATGTAACTGGTTTTTTTTTCACGATATGGTATGTTGTGTAGAATCACCTTTCCAAAGAGTCAAAATTTTGAAAAAAAAAAAGTTTCAATCATTTTTAATTTACATAATTTTTCTTATTTCGTGCAAAGTCGGTACACAATTTAGTACCTCTTAAGGGCCGGCTAAATACCGACGCGCTGCTTTGATCAAACTCGTTTTTACCGATGCCTTATTTCCGTTAAAAAACATATCTTCCAGGGAGAATTCATAATGAATTACTACTTTAGGGCACTTTTACACATTTTTTCTGAGTGTAGGTCAAATTTCAGCGAAATGGATTCAGAAACGAGCGAGAAATCGCAAGAATAAAGTTCGGAGGTAACAAAGCGAACTACTACATGACCACTAAAAAAACTTATACACTCTTATACTTACTTATACACTCATAAAAAATGCGGATTGGAAATACATTAACTTTCTGTTTAATTTGAATATTCTAGGTTAGGAAGCGTACTTTAAAGTAGAACCGTTACCGCGAGATAACCTCGAAACAGGATATTTTTTCGATGATTGCACATGTTATGTAGAACCTCCCAGCCAAAGCCCAAATTTTGAAAAAAAAAAAAACGATTCAATCATATTTATACTTTTATTGTTGAAAACCTCGGTCGGCAAACCCTCTTAAAGGTTGATCTAAAGTAGAACACTTACCGACCTATTCTGGAAAGTAAAACAGTGCAAATTTAAAATTATTCAACCTTTTTTTTCCAAAATCCATGCCCTAGTACTGCAATTGTACACAATAAATTCAACAAATTTAAATGTAAATAAATAGATAAAAATAAGATTCCTAAATAAATATAGGTAGCAGTGACATATAATTGGATGGAAATTAAAATAAAATTGAAATACAATTGAAATAAAATTGAAATAAAGAATAATAAAATTTAGACATTTTTTTTTTATTCCCAAAATGTCTTGTTGAATTTTCAACAGATTTTACTGGTATTTTTATGGATCATATATTACATTATAGCAATAAAGCCAAAATTTCAAAAAAAAGAAACTAACGTATCAATAACTTTTCATTTGTACTTGTTTATACTTTTTAGATTCGGTCGGTAACTGCTCTACTTTTGAATAATTTTACCTTATTTCGTATTATTTTAAAGGCACAGTTTGTATTCTCGTAAAATGGACTATTATCACTCGCGTGCAATGCAAGAATACAAAATCCAGCAACAAAACGATATACGCAATTAAAATAGGGATAAACCTGTGTGATCAATGTAATCTGTCAAATATCGAGAATGGCCTCCTTTTCTTAGCCATATTTTACGTCAAAATCTGATGCAAATAATTTTTTAATTTCTATACTAGCGCCACCTGCAAATGACACAAATGACATTTGTGTTATATTGTTTAATTCGCACTATATTTACTAAAGCACTATAATATTTAAGCGTGCATTTGAATGGTGAATTTTACCAGAGTATAAGAATAGCGGACAATTTCGTTAGGATTTTCATGTGTAAATCGTAAGATTTTTCGACAGGGAAAAGACTCTATATGTAAGAGACGAGCGAAGTCTGCCAAAAATCCAAGTCTCCAAAAATATGTAAAGGATCTAATGGGAAGAATAGACGAAAAGGAGGGAGTAAACCATCAATGGCTTGGTGCTAGATTAATTTGACGCATTTATACTTTCCGGGCATATCGCCATGTCCGTTAATTGCATTTGTAGGAGTCTCGTGTCTGCTCAGGTCGTACGCGCGGGCCACTTGTCTGCAAAGTGGAGCGAGCTAGTCTTCGTAAGTATCAATAACACGGTGCGATATTTACTTGTACCCAGGAGTATCGATAGCATCGTGCGCAATAGCAAAGTACCGAACTATACAGACCATGCTTATTATATACCTCGCTATAGACAAGACGATGCTCCAAGTTTCGAACGAAATTCCCGAACAAGCGATGGCGCACGTATATATATGTATACAAATGGTTCGATGGGTCTAGGACCTACGTAGGTACAAAGTAGCCGCACATGTCGGTCGAACAATCCTACTGACCACCACAAAGGCCCATGATATACTACATTATATATATATATATATCAATGTTTATCGATAACAATTTTTATTTAGATTTTTTCTTTTAAGATTAGGACAGCTTCCATTTAATCGTACGCAATGTCCATGTTAGTAACGTTCTAGCATAAAAACTGAGGACTACGTTAGACATAAAAAATTATTATATCACAAACGAATGCAGAAAATAAAGAAAAAATAACGAGTGTGCAATCATTTTTTCAGTTTTATTGTCACTCTTTTCATTCCGGAGAAATCAAAATTATATATACCTAACAAATTCTTAAAGTTAGTAATATCATCGAATAAAGTTGTTAACAAATTTTGTAATGACTTCATACATAGAAAGATAATTTCTATTAGTAGAGTAAATGTTACATTTTATATTACAGAAGTCATGTTTATTGTTTTTTTAAATATGGCCATAAAATAAATGATAAGTATATTAAAATCACAACGCTATGAATTGATATGTTATGTAAATACTCATTTATAAATTCAAAATTATACATGTAATCTGTATTAATTCAATTATTTACATAGATTGATGCGAATTCTTTTGCTACTCCAGTTCATTTTAGAAATCAATCGGTATTGCGGCTTTTAAAACTATTATCGATCAAACTGTTTATTGTTACTGAAAATACGAGGAGCTAATAATTCACCATGATCGTTATAGTTCATGAAAACTGGGCACTTTATCGCAAAAGAGATTTCCTGTTAACGTGTACTTACACGATTATCAATCGCTTATTTCAAGTATCCATAACCGTTTGTTGGGCAAATAAATCATTTTGCACTGCGCACAAGAACATGGGTACACTATGTTGAGTTTGCAAGAACTGCTCAATTTGGCTAGTGAGTGTTGCAGAGAAGGGTGTTTCTAACAGATCAACGCCATCTTCTCCCACCATGAAGAATAGGAAGTCATCTGGTGATTCTGCATAGACACTCGACAATTTGTACTGTCCCTCTTTCGTCCTATCGACCCGCCACCCAAACAACTGATAACAAGCCTGTCGAAACTCTTGAGACGATGCTTTGAACACTTCTTTTAGACGAGTAAGTTTAACTTCGTAACTTTTCTTCATCTCATCGATTTCTAATGTAAACAAGAAAAGATAATATTTATAAGTTTAATGTACTAATTTATTTATTTATTCATTTGTTTATTTTACAGTATAAATGGGCATGAATGACTTTATATGAAATAAAAAAATAAAAAAATATCGTAAAATGTTGACAACGCACGAGTAATATAATACAAAAATTAATCATTCTTCGCATAGGTAACAAGAATAACAATATTAAATGTATAAAAATCTTCTCCAGCTATAAACTAAGGATATTAAAATAGTAGCTTCAATTGTTTGCACATAGAAACAAATTCCCGATATATTGTACATGCCCGTATAGAATTTGGTTGATCTAATCAATCGGGGCAGGGCTGAGTGATAATGTGCCATGCTCCTACTTTTAAACTCAAGAATTACTCCGGATGACATTAAAAGTAAAGCTGGCATCATTTAAAGAATGAATAGAGTGTGCGATATATAAACCAGGAGCTGATGCTAGTACACCATATTCATTTGAGTAAATGTTCATAGGGGAGTTAGTCTTTTTCGATAGGCAACGAAGGAACCTCATAAGGACTTTCCCTCAAAAATTAATCTGTATCCCCGTCTGGGGAGACCGGACTTGTGAGGCATATAATAGATGTGTTAAAACTAAGAATTGGAATATATAAATTGATATTATTGTATCCTTAAATAACTAATAATGTAAAGTTCCTCACCTTTCGTTTGGTATTTCGATGGTGCTAACTTTCCATCACTTCCAGCAACTACTGCAGCTCGGAGTGTTTGAACTTCTTCTATCAGAGCATTGTACTTTTCATCTGCTTCTTTTCCAGCTATGGCAGCTGGATTCATTTTATAATGTAAAATTTTATATTTACAGTTGAAATCACCCACCAATGTACGATGTTCTAGTTCCCCCTTCAGTTTTTCAATCTCTGTACGAAGTTTCAAACATTCTTCTTTGCTTCCACTCTCAGCCTCCAGATCGGCCTCCAACTTCGTAATTAGTTCCCTATAAAATATTTTTATGTTAATGTTCGTTTGATGTTTCATTCAATTCAATGTTTGGAAGAATCACTAGAAAGATGTTAAAAATACTTGAAAAACGAATTATACCATAAAAAATAGGACTGTTATGAAAATGTAAGTATACCAATAAATATCAGTATTTTATATTATGTATACCTGTAACCATCGATGGTAGATTCTAGAGCAGGAATTCGTTCCATTAATGCACTTTGAGCTTCTGAAGTAGACATATCTTTCTCATACATGTCAAGTTGTTGTCTGTAGCTATCTCTCTCTCTGGTAATCAATAACATCTTTTTCTGTAGTCGACTAATGAGTTTATTTAATCGATCAATAGTGGCTGTGTGTTCTGTTATTGTTTTGCCAGACTCTTCGTGTTTTGCGCGCACGTTTAAACATTCCCGTTGTATGGATTCCAGTTTTGACTTTAGTTGGCCCTCCTCAGCCAAGAGAATCACTTCAGCATGTTGTAATCTGTTTACTTCTCGCCTCATTTCAATCGGACCTCCTTCTATGCCAATCGACTCATATTCCTTAACTTTTGACGAAAGTTCTGATACTTTAACTTCTAAATCCAATACTTCTTTTTCTAGGCGCTCCGTATGGGTCAGTCTATCCAATCATTTGTTGTTTGAATTAAATAACTCATTACTAAAAAATTTAATACATATTTTGAAATACTGACCTGAGTTCTAAATTTGCCACCTGTTCTTCTAGCAGTAACTTGCCTCGAGCTGAATCTCTCAGACTCTTGATCGTCGTCTTAGCTATCTCCAGATCTCTTTCAAGGTTGCTTGCTTTTGCTGCAGTAGCCGCAAGCTTCTTCCCTTCTTCACTTAGAGCTGACTCAGATTCTAATTTTTCTACTTTTAATCGAAGAGTGTGGATTTCAATGTTTTGCATGTCAAACTTTGCTTCAAACTGTTTAGCTTCCTTATATTTTGCTTCTAAGTCGGCAAGTTGCTTTTCTGCAATTTCCAACTTTATTTCAGCATCTGAAGCTGGTGGCTTTTCATCCTTCTTAGTGGGAGTGCTCGTCTCATTCAGTTTATCTTTAGTAAGTCTTCGCTCTTCTTTGAACTTTGAATTTTCACTATAGAGATTAATAATTTTTTGTTCCAATGAAGATTTAACCTAAAAATGAATGCAGATAAAACACCTGCTGAAATAGAATGTATTTGGGGGATATTCACAGACAATCAAGAATTTTACTGCAATATTCAATAGGCTGCAGAAGTTATAATTTAATAAAAAATGCAGAGTTAATAGTAATTAAATATAAAATATTAAATATTGGTTGTCAGTTTCATCTTTTAAAAACATTTCAAATCAAGGAATGAAAAACGAATAGTATTATATTTTAGAAATAAAAATCAACTAACTTGTGATAATTCTTTTTCAGCACGGATCTGTGCTTCTTTGGCCTCTTGTATATTTCTGCGACCAAAGTTAAGCCTTGATTCTAATTGTTTAATAGTTTCTAAATGTTGCCTATTCTGTAATTCTAATAGGTTTTTATCTTTTCTAAAGATTTCATCCATTTCTCTCCGCATTTTGTGTAGCTGTTCCACAGTTGCTTCTTGATACTTTACCCGAGTCTTCAAAGCAATTATCTAATAAAAATAATTATGAATAAGTTTCATTATATTTTTTAATGATAACTATTACATAATATTTTATTACTTCTCCCTTCATGCGTCTCCATTCCCATGGACTATCGGGTACCAATTCTGATGATCCAGTATCATTTAAATTGGATTCCACTGATTCATCAAGTTTTTGACGCTTAGGTGAGCGCTCCGACTCTTCTTTATGGTCATTTCTTGGAGTTTGCCTTCTAGATTCAGACAGACGTGATGAAGTACTACTTCTTCGAAAGTCTCCAGCACCGGAGCGTAAGTCTTCGATCAATTGAATAACGCTTGTTGGATCTTTGTCATCCATCTAAAAATTTGACCATTGTGGGAAGTCTTTAATTTTATTATATATTATGCATATATGTACATTTATGCGAGGTATTCATTGCATAAAGCATACTTGTACGTTTATTCAATAATAGATTATATTTCCTAACCTATAGGCCATTATATTTAAGCTAGTACGCGTTCGAATGTTTGGCATTCGAGCAAGTAGGCGTTCGAACATTTAGTCATTCGAATTTTTGTAATACATCCTATAAAATTTACGAAAACATAAAACAATTACAGGCATTTTTATCGATACGTACCTTGGAAAATTTATCAACTCTAGCACGTCATTTAAAGGAGTTGTATATATACATATATAAATATTCTGAAAAAGATTGTTATGTATTTGAAAGAACCTGGCGATTTTATATGTGTATCACAAAGTCACGGTCCACAACACAAAGTTAACAAACGATAAAGATACAATGTGCTTAGTTATTTACGGTATATGTATACGTACATACAATATGCAATGACATATGTATACATATGTAATATATATACATACATACCGTGCGAATTCGCATTACGTGAAAGCTTTCCTGATTGGTCCGTTCCGTAAGGATAGTCCCGAGGGTCCCGAGACCACCGAGACAATTATTGGTTTATGCCATTGATATATAAAATCAGTGCTTTTAAATGTTATGTACATATACATCATATAAAAGTGTAAAAGTTTTTTTTTCATTTCCATATATGGGATTTGAAGGTTCGCTTGTAGAAGAATAACAAATAAATAGCATGAGGTTTATTTATTTTACTTAATTTTTGAATAAGAATAAAAAGAAATGCAATTCTGCAGCATTATAGCTTCTATATACGCTGTTGGTCGATTGATGTATGGGGGTATGCAAACAGTATGTATACATAAAAGTCTACACTTGACCAACTTGACTGTCATTGGCTATTACAAGCGTTTTCCCTACGTCCCGCCTTGAAGAAGCCGAATAATTCCGACACCGAGCAACATATAACTGAACATAATAATATACATATCTATATATAATATAAATTTAACGTTATCTAATCTAATTTTTTTACAAACATCATATATGTATAAATTAACAACAACATTTATGTAAAGCACTTTTTGATGACTGATGGCTGTTTTACACCGTGCCTTATTCACTTGGTTCAATCTACTGATTTTTCTCATTTTATTAGTTTTGAGGCTTGATCAAAGAATACAATGGAATTGGTTCATCGTGTTCATTCCAATGTGGCTATACGATAACATTTTAATTATTTATATTGCTTTTAACATGATTCTATTTTGCAAGAACACTCATGACCGAATTATCAGTTTGAGGCGAATGGTAACATTTTTATAATTATTACACTGATTTTTGAAATTTCAATTTAAAAAAAATGAATTCGTTTTATAGGTATGGTACATGATAGCCGTTCTTCTAAAACTTAGCGCGCAAATTTTAGTTTGCCTGAAGCTCGAAGTTTTCCATTCCGGATTGCCAGCTGTGGCTGTTTTGACTCCTTTTGGAATTCTGTTTGGTGCTCTTGCAGTCGATGTATTTGTACACCTTATACAACATTCCAGATACTAAATAGTTCTCAAGTATGTTTTTGTTTGTTGTGCTATAAAATTAATTCATCGCTGAAAGTAATTTTAACTTTTAATTTATATTCATATAAATCATTTTTGCTCTAAACAAAAATTGTTTTTAAATAAAATAATCAAAAAATAATGTTTGTACATTTTTCAAGTTTTTACTTTGTTTTTAAAGTGATTCAGTCTGTCGTATCATTCTTAGTGTCTGACAGAAACGATTCTCAAGGTATTCACAGGTGAACCTTTGCATACTATAAATACCGCACAGAACATAGACTGTATATAACGGAGATATAAATAAGAAAATAAGTTCTGTAATTAGTTGGAACAAGCAGTTTGTTGTGTGTCTATTTTAATGTGAATGATTTCAAAATCCAGTCTTTTAGATAATTTAAGAAATAGAATACTAAATTACACGAACATAGTTACATATAAGTCAATTATAGCAAATTAATAAATCAGATAATAGATTAATGTAAAATAGCTAGAGTTAAGAGCAATGCTTGTATTGCATAAGTTCTAGCTATTTATTGCAACTCTATTTCACAATTATCTCAATGGCTTCTAAGTTAAGATTGACAATTTACTGACAACCTATTTGTCAAAAGTGGCACGCATGTTCACAAATTCACAATGTTACAGGTAAAATTATAATAAATGAAAGCGGTCACATCCAATCAATTTACATATAAAAGTATATATTTCATCAATTTTCATGTAAATTCTTGAAAGAGTGACTTTATAAATACAATTTAATCAAAGCTAGTTTAATGACATGTTATTATATTTTATTGAAAAAGATGTTTTTAACATTTTATACTATGAAATCTAGATTTAAAATCAGAATTTAGAGTTATTAATAATGAGAGCTAATACTTAGAACTTAATGATGCCTAACCAATACCAAAACTAGATGTTACTTTTAACTGAAATTTATATGAAGGTTCGAAGAAGTTTTAACGTAATCTTCAGATCTTCACATGTATTGTATGTATAGATAGATAGTTTTACTTGCCTTATAACACTTGGTTCTACCGGCAAGGTCCCTCACAGGACAACACATGTATTGTACATGACTCATTAGTAATATAAAAATAAAAAATGTAATAAAAATGAATAAATCTGATGTAAAACTTAATTACTTGTTTCAGAAATTGTTAAAGTCTTTTTTCTTATGGTTTTCATTCAACATCATCACAGGAAAACTTGTCGTTGCAACGATTACAGTGAAAGAAGTTCCAGCAGGTCATTTGGCAGAACTGCCATGTCCAAGCAATGACGATCAGCATAGGTTTGCATTTTGGCAGTTGTCGGATGGCATAAATGTTGTCAGTCCAGGAAATAGTATGGATGAAAGAAAATACAATTATGAAGTACTCACTGGCAAACTTATGATTAGAGTAAGTAATAATATTTATTTGGAAACCGTAATGTGTAACGTATAATGTTCAACATTAACGTATATTATTTATCTACAGGGAGTCTCAACTGCAGAATCTGGTTTTTATAAATGTGTTTCAAGGCGCTTAGATAATCCAGCATCATATAATATTGAAGTTGTCGAACTAGTTGTTAAAAAAGACTGGGAAGACATTTATAATAATAGTTACGAGGTAAGGATAACATTTACTGTCAAATATGAATCAACATCTAAAAGTTATTTTTTTTAGACGAACACATTACGAGTTGTAGCTGTCTTTGCAGTCTTAGGAATTGTTGGTGGAGTGATATTTTTGATTATTACAATCCAACGGAAACGAGATCTTACCAAATTCTTCCGTAAGAAATTTCCTTTACATATGCGATATAAAAATCGGTTGCATTATTACAATTTAGTCAATAAATTACCCCTTTCTCATTCCAGAAATGCTAGATTCAAAGGACAATTCACCCGAGAGAGAACCTATGAATACAGCCACAACTTCGGCTCCGGTCCAGTTCGAACGCATCACAAATAGTGGATTTGAAGATGACTTTCCAAAAGTTTTTGAACAAATGAAGAAAAATCAAGCTCATATTTAATTTTCTTGTTAAATTGCAAATATACCCTCTATAGTGACGCATACTGCAACAGTCCGAATCTAATTATATACAACGAATGCTGTTGACAAATTATTTTTACAATGCAATTTGCAAATTGTACAATGTATATTAACTGTACATATTAATGTAAGTATTTAATATTAACTTTAAGTTTAATTAACTGGACTGAACAAGGTGTGTTAAGATGTCTTTCCAAGAATTTTAGAAAAAAGATTTATTTACAAAACGTGAATTACAGATTATTTGTAAAGTAACAAATGAATAGATTATAAATCGCTGCTGTGGGAGGTATTAATAATAGCGGAAGATATTTCCATCATACTTTCATCGCCTCCTTGATCCTCCTCATCTTCCTCTTCATCCTCAGGTTGAACTTCAGTCTCAAGGAGACGAATTTTTCGTTTGTTATCGCTCAAGACTGCTGCGACTTTTCGCGCACTGCTTACTGATAACTGTCTTGCAAAAATATCATGAAACGGTGGCGATAAATTTGCATCGATTAAATCTTTTAAATTCAATGGCAAGTGCTGGTGCGTTTCATCTTGAACTGTCCTGCGGTCGTTTATTATCCTATCATGATTAATTGGAAGCTGGATCAAACATGAATCGTAAGAGTGCTCATTCACAAGTAATATACTTAAATAGTCGTGGGAGTAAAACTGCAAATCCGTTATTACATGGTCATCTGCTACTTTCCTTGACAATGATGGACCTGCACCAATTAAATTAAGTTTAATTTTAGAAATTATGATTTTTACTTATATCTTAATAAAAACCCACCATGTTTATTGTCTACATCAATATATACTACGTTTGAAGTTAATGCATTTATCGAGGACTCATAACTGACACTGAAGAGTCGCAATAATTTATTACTACTATCCAACGTTCCCACCATAAGACTCCCAGACATAGAAACAAATTGTGATGACAGATAACTTGAGGATGATGCCAGTGGTATCGTCAAAATATTAAAGTGTTTAGTTAAATCTTGATAAGCTTTCAAGAAAACTTCACTTATTGCATCAACCAATTTTGCATGGGATTGCAGAAGAGAGCATTTAAAATCTTGCTTAATAATCAGCGGATGATTCACTAAGCATTGATTTTCTTCGAGCATGGCAGCCCATTCACTACCATCCGAACTAAAACATGTTTGTAAAGGTTCCCTGCGTAAGTATTGTCCTAACTTTTCCAAATTAACGCCTTTTCTATTACTCTCGCTCAGTTCAGCTTTGTCGAACCCTCTTAGGAATTCTGCAATATAAGTTAAATCTTGTTGGCTCACTCGACTCATTTCTGAAGGTACTCTTTCATCTTGCAGTCTCATAATTACTACGTACAGCCATCTAAATACATTTAAAAACAAAAATATATTACAAATAACAAAAAAAAAATCTAACATTTTTCAAGTTATACACTTACCGGAAGAAAGCCTGATAATCTCTCATGCTGTGATCGATAACTTGCTGAATTTCAGAAGTCTTTGCGAGAAAAGTCTGCGTTGCCTGAATTGCAGAAGTTATTTGTACTTCATCAGTGAGGCCTAAAAATTCATAGGCCCCTCCTAATCTAACCATACCACGCATTTCACCAAGATGATATAAAAGAGCCATGCCTACGCTGCTCAAATGTTTTAAAACCAATTTCTACAAAATAATATGTCATTCATTAAATTTGAGAAGTTACATAATAAGAGAAGGTTGTAATTACCTGAATATTACTGTAGCACATTTCAATACTATGACCCAATTTTTTCAAACCTTTTTCAGTAAGATCTCTCAATAAAAAAGTTTCTAAATCATGGGTAGGAATGCCAATCATCAATAGTTCTAAAAAGTCGGCAGCAACACTTCCCGGAGGTTTGTTTTCAGCATACTTCGTAAGTTTTTCATCCATTTCCAAGAGAATAGTTTCCCACGCTTCGGAAATTGCCATAAAAGTTCGCGAAAGGTAGTCCATGAGACTTTCTACATGAGCTTGAGTTTGTGCAACCTATCAGTCAAATTGTAATATTCATAATATTCTTCGACATAAGAAAAGTATATTTTTGTTTACCTTAAGAAATGCATTGCTGCTTTCAAGCAGAGGGCAAGAAAGTCTTACAATTTTTATACAATCAATGTCTTTCCATCTTGCCCAAAGAGCTTTACCAGATCCACCGCTAATTTCCAAGATTGGACCATTGCCAACATTTACTGATCCACAGTAAAACATGCCAAAAACATACATTAGAACATTGCCATCATCTTGACCGAGCTAGAAAGTTCCCAATTTCTAATTAAAATTTTTAAATACATTTTATTCATATAAAAATAAATATTCTTAAAATATTCATTAGAAGTTTATATTATTTTACTAACAAACAACATATCTAAAGTCTGTGACCAAAATTCTTTGCGTTCAGGTTCCTGACCAAAACTGCGGGTCAAATTAGGCAAGGGTGGCAAATATTCACCAGTTGGAGATGCATTGGCCATAAATGGATTAGTCATCTCTGCATCAGGTTGACTCAGAGATAACCAAGCGATACTGATTGTAGTTATGGCTGATTTAAGTGCAATTTTGTGTACAATATTTTTATTTTCTATATCCACTAAACACAGGGATTTAGAACCTCCATATATAACAGCTATGAGCTTTCCATCTGGTCTCCAAGAAATATTAACAATTGTATCTGTTTCTTCTTGAGGATTTAAAAGCCAAACTCGTTGCCAAGTTAAACGATGAAGTGCTAATTCCCCTGTAATATTCATTTATTACCAAACATATAAATAATTAAATTTATAAATATGATTTGAATAAATTATTAAATTCGCTTCTAATCAAACCTTTAACATTGGCGATTGCAAGTAAATCCATATTTGGAGACCATCTCATTATCGTCACCTCTGCTGGGAGCTGACGTTCCTCTAATTGTCTAATAGTTCCAGACATATTGTCAAATTTATTTGCACCTATAGCTACGAAAAATAAATCAAAAAATTTTACTACAGACAGTAAACTACATTATTAATGTTATTATGCAGAAACATTTAATAATTCTATTGAGGCTATACATCCAGTTACTATATATATTTCATATATAAATAAATTAATATGTTCTTATTAATCGAATATTTCAAATCTTTCTTTATATAGTGCATACCATTCTAAAATAAGAGTTGTTTTGGATTATGACGTTAGAAACGTTGTGTGTATTTCAGATGATTATAGGTGTCAGAAACTGCTCATATTAAAAAAAATGCTACATTTAATTCTGCATTGTTTGTAAACAAATCAGTTTCGGAAGTGTCAGGTCAACGTGTGTTGAAACTGTTGAACGTGTGGGCGGCCACCCTCTCCCCATGGACCGGGAGGATATTCCGTCCGCGGAATTCTGATGGAAGATCTCCGGTACCTATGTGTATTCTACACACGAGTAAAATATCACTACATATTTAAATTTTGCCACTAGACGCCGGTATGTTTTTTTAATTCACTCCGACCAAAGGTCCGATTTTTGAAGCCAATTTGTAATCTTACATATGTATTCACGATTTTGCGTTCATGTATTTGCAAGAAATGGAAAAATGCTGCAATTTTAAATTAACAGAGATGGACGGCTAGGGACAAAATTTGTATAGTGATATATTTTACTAGTGTTCCGGAACACGATTTAGGCCGAAGTCAGATGGAGTGGATTTCGCGTATTTAGCGGAACTCGCGGTTAAAAAAAAATAATTTTGCCTATGTCACAGTACGCGGAATTTGCGGA
>JAPYZR010004062.1:0-21779 GCA_030522945.1 Trichopria nigra
TACCAAACTGGAACGTACATTTAAGAAACTGTAACTGCGTAAAACTTCCGTCGCATGTTGCTGAAGTTTTAGCCAGAAATTTCTAACAGTGTAGTTTTCATACAGGAAAAGCTATTTTATTCTAATCTAAAAAAAATTTGGTATAAAAAATCATATCTAGTATTTTCTAAACAAAACCGATGTAGAAACGAGATAGAATTCATATTTCATCTACCTAGAAATTTCTAGCTTTTCTACATAAAATCTGGACAGAATCGAGAGATTTTCTCGTACAGATTTTATAATGGTTTTCCGATATAGGGCCTTTGCAATAAAACGGAATGTCACGATTAATTTCTACCCGGGTAACTGTAGAAAAGTTAGAAAACGAATATAATACATATACATTTATAAAAAGTTACTATTTGTGGCTGAGCATGTAGTTTAATAGTTTAATCCCTGATAGAAATTAAGACAATTCTTAGACAATTTTTAGACAATTCGGACATTTACCCTGTTAAAGTTGTAGGAGAAATGACCAAAATATTAATATATTTCTACTAGGCATGTACTGATTTATTCGTGCAACTATCGTTATTTTTGTGCTAAAAAGTATGCGATATAGGATATATTCTGTAATAAGAGCGAAAAGTATATCGAAAGCGATATTTCATTTGCAGATGACGGTGACTTGAAAATGCCCTATTTTTCTGTATTTTCTAACAATCCTCCAAAACTACCTGTTTTTCGCATGATTTCAAACGCTGCGAAGAACAGCGATATGAAATTTAAAACGAGAAGGAAAATAGATTTATGATACGTACATGTATCTTTGTATTTTTCTTTCTCTATGGTGCATATTGTACGTGAAAAATAAAATAGCAGAATTTGAAAACTTTTCTCAGTAAAAGAAACTCCGTCTGTTTCAATTCAATAATTTAACCAGTTCTCGATAATTCAATCGGAAATCACTGAGGATATACCCCTATGTGAAACCGGGCGGAGAGATTTCGTTTCTTTTCCACTTTTAAATTTCTTGCATGGAAATTGCACATTTTCAAAATTGCAACAATTTTCGACAAATTTTTAATGAAAATTTTTATTTATTACTTATAAACACTAATAATGCTAATAGATATATGTTATTGCACTTTTGTTTTTCAAAAGTAACAAATTTTTTTTTATAGAATATAACGCATAAACTGAAGAAGATAAAATTATATAATTGCCCATTGGGGAACTAAATATTTAATCATTTATATTCCTACATTCTGTTCAACTGAAGTTGGAATGACTAAATTGTAGTCAGATGATGTAAACGTAGCGATATAAATAACTAAATATTTAGTTCCCACCGGGTGACTAAACTTTAGTTAAAATTACCAAATATTTTTTCAGTGTATGAATGCACAAATATATGAGTATTAAAAAAAATAATGTATAGATACACGAACAACACTACAGTCCATTGTAACTGGTACAATCGATCGATTCTGAACTTTTCAAGATCGTTTACTTTAAGATTGCCTTGTCATTTTAAACAGTCAATATTCATGGGAAATGAAGAGGTTAATTTCGTATGAAATTCTTAACGACTCATCATTACACACAATTTTTCCGCTTCTATACTCGTTCATTTAAATCCTTTCCTTTAAATATGACAATGACCGCTTTCAATGCCATTTGACTCGATTAGAAAATGAAGTGATTTATAACAGTCTAATAAAAGAAAATTGTTACATATATATAATATCACATTAACTTATACGAGAAGCTCCAAATTACTTTGGACAAAAGGTCTTTGATCGTTACGAATATAATCGATTTTTTTAAATTAATTTATTGTGCGCGCTAATTGTCCTAATATTTTGCTGTATTATTCAAAGACATGGAAAAACACAAATATTTGCAAAGGAAAGTAATAGAACACAGTAGTTTACGATATGATTGTATATCGTCAGATTTTAGATAATTGTTTGATACGACATAAAAAGACAAAAGAAAGATATTACCAACTATATAGTAATAATTTCACATGAATGATACAAGTCGGAAATGTTAAAAAGTAATACAAAAATTTTTTAAATTTATGTTACATATAAAATATAAAATTACATTTACGAAAAAGACGATAAGTAAAAAACGAATGTTTATGACGTGTACAATCAGTTTAAATTCTTCTTTTAAAATGGTCATAATAAATTAAATTGTAAAAAAAATCTCTGGCATTCGCGTCGTACCGTATTTTCACCCAACCCCTGAACTTAATGTATATGTATGATAATTAAGAACCGAAAACGTAGTTTTCCAAATAAAAGGTCCCGAAGCTCTGCATCCGGGGTAAAGTTGTGACAGTTCATTCCGAGGGTTCTAAAAACGCGGGCAAACCTTTGCCAAAATTCTCCCGCTATCCAGGGTCCATCGATCAAGCAAGTTTTCGCCGTTGAATAATTTTACTCCAATCTAGCTTTAAGCTGCACATTCATTGGTCGATTCGATGGAATCCGTGTCAACATTGTCACCACTCAGCAGGTGTAAAAAGTTGCATGATCGATATCCCCCGGGTTCCGAACTTCACCGCGGTTCACGAATACGAGCGGCGCGAAGTAACTTCATTTCCAATGTTACCAACTGGAAAATCGAGATGGAAGTTGGAATTACATCGAATTACTCGAGCTCCAAATAGTCCATGATTACCCAGCAATTCTCGTTATTCCTGACAATACGGTCGGTTTTATGATATGATTCAGGACGACATTTTTTCTTTACTTTTAATCAAACTTGTTGCCAAGTCAGCGCAATCTAATATGCCATCTATTTTTTCTTCGATATACAGTATAAATCGAAAATCGTCGTGTATTTCTTTTTTTAATCGATAATACATTTATCATTATTGTTTGTATAACTTTCGGCTCGCTCTTAGGTTGATTATCGACTACTAAAATGTCAACACGCAGTCTTGAATGAATTTCGCCAAGTCCTCACTTTACATTTAGAGAAAAGTGAAAGTATATAATTATATGTATTATCTGATGCATTTGTAATTTTCGTGATTTAAAAATGTTCATTTGTATGAAAATTTGTTTCCCAGTAAATAAGGGACTGTTGCCCATTCAGACACTTGACATTGGCTTTCCTGTAACGTCTTCACTTCCTTCATATACGAATGAAGTTGACTTTTATCACTTTAATGAAAATATTTAGCAAAAATTAAAGCCTTGAAAGTATTACTTTCTTCACATGAACGATTTACATCGTTTTATTACGAAAATTTGTATGTATAGCATTTAGCGCAAGTTTTAAAAGTTTAAACTTGAGAACATTTAAAGCAAAATTTCAAGACGCCCAAGTAATTTAATTAACGACTGTTTGATAATGTGCTCACGTGAAACGATTTATACATTTTCTGTGGTATTTCTTGAGATATTTTAAGTAATACTGTCTGCAACAAAGAAAGAAATTTCGTTTTCGTGTGGTCGCGCAAAATTGTCAGATACCTTATTTAGTAGACATATTAATATTGAATACGATACAATGTGCATACAATTCATATACATTATCTAACACTTGTTTACAACTCTTACGTAGTCATGGGGCACAATTATTGTATGCATTAAAAAAAAAAGTCTCTGACATGAAACGGTATGTGCTACATATTTGTTAGACGTGATGGTGAACAGTAGAAATACGATCATCTGGAAGACAATGGCGTCCTTTATAGTGTTTTAATCTAGTTTAAATACTTGATATACGTCACTGATAATACTAATAAACCCCGCATAAACTTGTTATTACATTAATATATAATTACATTAAGGAAATTTCTAATCTATACCCGTGTTTCCTGCCTTATTACACAAATATTGTCGAGCAAAACTGTTATCAAATAAATGAAAAATTTTCAAATTTGTATTTAAAATATGTATATTTTTAATGTTTATATCTTAGGCATTAAATAAGAATGGTAGACAAAAATGTCTAATAAACGAGAGCAATTATTTGTCCTTGGTATAAATATGTAAACATTATCTGTTGACATTTTGTGATAATGTGTAAACATTATAGAATGGTATAATTTCCGACCCATATAAATTGTCGTAATATGGTCTCATTACATTATATATAAATACATAAATGTAACAAATTAATTGAAAAATGTCGTAAAAAAGAATAAAATGTATTAAATTAATGAAAACATTTAAAAATGAAATGTTTTAATCAACAATTTCTTGTAAAAGTGTTGGAGCAACTAAATAAATCTGTGCGTTTAAAAAAGTAATTAAAAGCAGCGATGAAGACGAGAAAAAACTACGAAATTTTATTTGGGACGTATAGAATGTACAGTAATTGTGCAAAGTGAAATACCCATTACAATTAGGAAAATGGTGTTGATAAACCAGCCATTTCAACAAATATGTAGTAACAGCTATACATTATATATATAAGGATCATGTAACATTTATGTAGCACGTGACAATAATATAAATGATACTCAACTGTTATTTTTTATGTTTATCGGGATGTGATTTTTGTAATTATTTCTGATTATGATGGGCTTGATTGCCAAGATTATTTCGATAACATGAACATTTCATTTCAAATTGATATTTACCAAATGTTATTTTGCATTTCGAGTATAATAGGGACGAGTCGTCAAGGTAGGACCATCGCGTTTATTGCCTTTATCACACTATATCGCCATCTATCATTGCGTGCAAATAGTTATAGGGATGAAGAAAACTTTTCACGCAACTGACAGTAAAGTAGGCGATCAGTATAAACGTGTCACGTAACTGATGAGTGCTGAAATGTCAACAGAAAACTAATTTGCAAAAAAGGGAATTACAAACAATAAAGTAAGTTGACTAAATTACTTCCTTAAAGTATACTTTGAACATTTTAAGCCTTATTTGATATTTATATCATGCATTTATTGTCTGTGTGATACGACGATGAAATTGATGGTTGGGTCATTGTGGGTAGTGCAGGTCGGACCATTTGAAATTTGTCAATGAAATCATTTTTGGTCAATTTTCACTTTATTTGTATGATTATAATAAAATATAATAAGTACTATTTCATGTAAACATTCTGTCATTGATGGGTTATTTTTAATTATGTTCCTTCATATATCTCATTGATTTTCTAGAGAGGTCATATGCCATCACAACCTGGTCCGACCATGACTACATTTTTCTTTTAATGCGTTCAACTCCTAAACTTTTCAACCTGACAAAAGTTGAAACGTAGCTCAACCATGACCAACGACCCGTACATTTTTTTTTCATCAACATTTACGTACGTATATATGTGTGTCTTTTAAGCATAAACCCGCACCAAAACTCCGAAATTCAAAAAGACATTATAAGAAAATATAAATCATAAAAATTGTTTCCATTTTCTTTCGACTAAGGTGAAACTTTCTTCTTTTCTTCGTTTCGTAAATTTCTTTATGATATATATATATATAAGCAGACCATTATTACTACAGTCCTTATAGATCTTTCGTGCGCGAAAAAGATATATAAAAATCAATTTTTCGCAATTTCCCGAATTGAGAGAGCGCAATTGTTGGATCGCTCAGTCGGGCGGGCAGTGACCGGCAAATCGAGCGATCCCGAGCCTATTTCATTCTCGCCCCCCCCCCCCCCCCTCTCCCGCCATACCCCAAATACCCCTCTCAGTCTCTCTTGCCGGTGCTTTCTGTCGCTCCCTGCATGGGTATATGTAGTGCACGAGGAGTACATGTGTTGTTGCCCGTAGATCAGAGTCAACTTCCTCGGCAGTGACGTAATGCGGAGGACGCGTCACTCCTACCGGCGGTAACGTGGTCAACGCTCGGGCGCGCTTTAACACCAGAGGGTTGCGGCATTTCCATGGCTCGCTTCCGATTCTGCATTTACGATTATGCCCGCGCACGCGTATGTATATATATATATATACATATACGAGAGTGCGGTACGGCCGTGCGTGAAAGGTCGCGAGTGAAGGCGGTTTTCAGGGGTCTTTTGCACTTATTAAAATAGACGAATCGTCGGACGGGAAGGCCATTCATGAAACACAATGTGGATCGAGAAAATCGTTTTAAAAGATTTCAAAATTTCAAAATCTTTCAAATATTAACAAAGCACACTTTCATACTTGTTATAGAACTAATTTTTTAACACCTTCACCGATAATGACATGTAAAATGACGTGTCCTTGAATGGTTGTATATATATATATTTAAAGATGTGTAAATTTGTTTGACCTTTTTAAGATATTATATATCTATATACTTAACTGGATGTTTTACGTATTTTTCTGATGAAAATATAAACCGTCGAATAGTACTCGTTTCCGCCAAGATCGTGACTTTTTAAAAATGTAACTTTCGTTTTTATCATTAAGATTCATGTCAAATTGAAAATGTAAAATTTATTTTTTAATTAACGTTGAAAAATGTTAAAAGTGAAAGTTTCGAAACACTAGGAGTGATTGAGTATTCTTCTAAGAGTTCATTAAAAATGGGTAATATTTTACCTACATAGATTATGTTACTCTCACATGCCGATTGTGAAGTAACTTTTTATTCATGTTCACATCAGCTGAAAACTTAAATTATAATAATTTCTAATCCGTTACATTGTTTACATTTCTTGAGTTCTTTTTAATTAATTACGAGTAGAATGAAATCTTGGATCTACGGTCTATTTTCAATTTACCACAATTTCATTTAACGTTTCGACCACGTTGATGGTCCTCTTCAGAATTTCTTTTTTTGCAAAAAACAAGAATGGCAGTTTAAAGAAATCAACATGAACGAAACGTTAAATTAAATTGTCCCTGACTAGAGCAATCGGCCATACACCCAAGATTCAATTCAACACATAATAAAAATCTAAAATCTTGTAAAATAAAAGTCCGAAGATCTTCTCATAAGGAACATTAAATCCCTCTGTGATATGGATATAACTCCGTGTACCAATAAATAGGAACTTTATCCAGTAATCTAATTACTTTTTTAGTGACATTAATGAATCACGACAATTATCATTCATGCCTGACAATTTACAATTTTAAATTTTTGTAGTAATTCAGTTTCGTGTGCAAATTAAATCATTTTTATCGAAAGCACACATTCGTCCATAGAGGCGCGAAATTGCATGATATATTTACTTATATTCGCACTCTCATTCCAAGTTTATAAAGTGAAAATATGACCTCCAATGTAGATTGTATTCCCATAGATGAAATTTTCACCTCCCTTTGCGAGCGACTCAATTTTTTCACTTGATGAAGTGTAAAATATCATTCTGATAAATTTAAAGGGCATATTTTCGTTATTTTTACTATGCAAAAGTACAAATATATTAATTCGTTTTAAACTTGGAATTTTATTGGATTTAATCATAAATATAGTAGCACACAAGTTTTAATTAAAAAGCATAATTCGATTTATATATTTAAAATCAATTCGCATTAATAAAAGGATTACATGCATCTTATTAAATAAAAAGAACGTGTTTCAAAGAAAATACATTAAAAAATTCTTTGATATCTTGCGAACCTAATTTTTCGAAATAGTACAAGAAATTATGTCAATTAAAAAATAATGTATTTTTTAAACGTCATTCCATATAAGAAGGGTTGATTTATTTCTGTTACACTGCTCGGAAAAATGCCAAGAATCATCTGTACAAGTCATATTTTTCAATATCAAGAGTGAGTATAAATCAGTAAAAAGGAATTCGAAAAAGTGTCAAAACTTTTCTGCAATGAGAGGAGCTGTTCTTTTAATCGATTCGACAAAAGGATTGCGCCAAAATACGGGAATTTATGCATGGAACTTTTCAGAATTGTGCACTGAAAATCCAAAGGCTAAATTAAATACATTCTTTGTTTAAAACCTTTCTATTTATCTTAATGCATTTCTATCAAGATTCACGTGTTCAATGATTAGAATTCGTAATATCAACGGTTTAATTAATTTTTACTTCGACCCGCACCGTAGGTCGGACGAAGTATTGAATTTGGACATGCTGGCAAAAAAAATTACCCCCTATTTTTTCATCAAATGTCCACGTTTCAGACCATAAGGATCCCAGAAATCGAATAAAAAAATTTGGCGGCCGAAGGCCGCAGGGGCAAAGCCCCTAGTTTTATTTATGAAATTGTTACGTAATTTGTGAATTTCGTAACGAGTGCGGGAAGTGCAATTTCGGCACAGAAAACAGTGCGAAAACTACAAATTTTCCGCAAATATTATCATGATAGTACACATACAGTATTTTATAAATTTTTCTTTTTTTAGAACAGAATTTCACAAATGCTCGATTTGTGTTGAATAAACAACAATTCCATTGTGCGAATTTCGCAGTATATAAAAATAATCCGGTTACCGTTAATGATAAGACATACTTTTTTAAACCACTCTTTTAATCAAAATCTTCCAGAGTTGCCGTGTCGTCAATTTCAAAATTAAAAGTATACACTAGCTCAAGTATTCATACTTTGTAAGACCGACTTACTTATCAAAATGAAGATATTCACTTGTCCCACATTGTACTCTTAAGAAATGTATAAATCACAAATAAAAAAAAAAAATTAAATATCTCTAATAAAAAATGAAATTTTGTTAGGAAAAAAATATAATGTGATTTAATAAAGACTATAAATTATATATACCTTTAAACACAATAGGTAATTCGCGATTCGAAATACGCAATGGATTAAATACATTTTCATTTCCAAACAGCAATATCTCTTGGTGCATTATTAATTATTTACAGCCACGTCATGTTTTCAATCATTCATGCCGATTAAAAAACGAATATAAAATGAAATACTATATTGAAGGTTGCTGGACGTAACCAAATTTAAAAATAAAATATTTAATAGTTTCGTAAAAAAAAAAAAAAAAAAAAAAAAAAAGAATAAATTGTACAAAATAAAATAAACAAAAAAAATAAAATATTCAATATTACGTAAAAAAATAGTTGAATAAAGACAAATCCATAAAAATCTTTCTATAATAAAGTCGCTGGAAATTTGAACGTAATTTAATCATCGCATTCTAATCTTCCGACTGCAATTTACACTAGGACGAACATTAATTTCACACCCAACGACTCACATGACTCGCCAACATCTTATTAAGGATGCACAACTCTGTTACGGACTGACAAGTAAAAGGGCGTTTACAAAAACTCTTTTCGAGTAAGCGATATCATTTTCCCGTTTGGTTCGGGAATTATATGTTTTATCAGTTGTCAACTTTATGAATCTGATAGAAACATTTTGTATAGGTAAGTTATTGAAAATATTTTAACGTATATATAGTAGACAAACTTTTTTAAAGACAGTTGAACATTATAAACAATAGAAAATTTTTCTCGCTCTGCCTTTCTTACATGTAATTTTTGTTGTCAATCATTTTTTATAAGCAGAAATTAAAATACATACATGATTGCGAATAAAACAAGACAAAAAGTATGTACTATCAATAATACGTATGGTGCCATATTCTGTTGTTTTGAACAAATATTATTTCGATAATTGATTACGAACGTTTTATAGATAATATACATATGTATGAAGGAGTGAGTTGATTATTAGACCTTGCCCAGACCTACAACATTTTTCATTCGTTTATTCTTACTGTTCGATCTCTATCGAATCACAAATCTTTTTCTCTATTAAACTAATTGTTATCAATATTCTAAAATGAAATGATAATAGCGAATTAATAAAGATGTGAGACGAACTTTAAGACGAACCACCTATATCACAAACACTATTTTTTTAATAAAATTTTACATATTATAGCATATGAACATTTCCAAAATAATTCAATTAATTTTAATGAAAACAAAACAAATTCAGATTTGTCATGAACATCCAATTTAGTTAAAAAATGAAAATGATTGTGATACAAGACAAAAGCATCGAAAGGCTTATTAAATCAAATTCCAAACTTCAACATTACAATATTAACAGTCGTCAACAAGTTACACGGCAGTAGACATTAATTAAACACTTGCCAACAAGTATATGTCCCAGCAGTGTCTCATAACGGAACTTCCGGGACAGTTAAATCAGTTCGTTGCGTCATTCTGTGGTGCACTTTCGATACAATATAAGAAAAGATATCCAAAATATGTAAATGAAATGTCACGCGATCAAAATTATGTTGACATACAATTTGTAGAAGTCAATGACCTTGAGATATTTTTTATTTATATATTTTGATTATTGCACCGGTCAATAATTGTTTACTTTATAAGAAAAGAGAACTGTTATGATATGTATTCAAAAATATATTTTTTATGTAAATATATGAATGTCATGCACCCTCGAAAAAGAAGCCTTTTGTATAATGTGAAGTTTTAGTTTTGAAAGAGCAGAATTTCACATTTCAAGATCGATGTTTACATTTCAAAATAGAATAACATTCCATTCGAGGGTAGGCCGAAAAAGTGACTGTATATGTATAATGTAAAAGTTTAGTATTCTTCAGGCAAAACGAGCTAATATCCTTTAAAATATCTTGATTTTTATATCTCGAGAATCTAGGCCACATTTATTTGTTTATATGGATGATACGTCCAGTCGTATACTTTATAATTTCCGCATGAAACTATAATATGTCAAGTAATACCGCAAACAGTACAGATGATAGTCGTAATCGAAAAGTAATATTGATTTATTTGAGATAATGGAAATATATATGAAATGCTGCAATATCAGACGGAGAAAATTCCTATAATCTGCGCCATTATTTAAAATTTCCATGCACTATTATTTGATGCTTTCAAGCCGGGCATCCGTTATAATTAGTACTTCAAATTTAGAGATTATGATTTAATAATACAATATGACTAATGGAACGAAATCAATCAGTTTTAATATTATCAATATATTATTATGATGATTATGCTCAGGCATATTTAATTCCTTAACCGGAAAAGTTCAATATTTCGATAAGTGAGTATTGGTGAGACACGGTCAGTAAACAAAAAGATTATTAATTAACGTTTCCGACGATATGGTGGCACTCTTCAATAAGAATAAACGAACAAAAAAACAGTACATAACCAATGTGCAGAGTGCCTATGTGAAGACGGGCATATTTTTTGCCGAATTTTGCCGAAATATATCGATCGCAGCATAACTTAGATTTACATTGGTGGTTATAACAATGTTGGCGAATTAATTTTCCTACATAACTATCTTAGTATATTTATTGAAAATGTGATGAAGGTAGAAACTATTGAAACTATAAATGAAAACAAAAAAGTATTTGCTTTATGTAAATTAGAAAACCAATAATACAATTTACGTAATTGAAATCTACGTGTCTCGTTTAATTTACTTTATAATAAATCGGTATCACTATACATTTTTTGAAATTATGTATTGTAGATATACTGTATATGTAGTAAAAAAAATGTGTAGATTTGTTCTAGATAAAAACCGTAAAAATAGAATGCTTCTTCAGGTATCTCGCTATATTCAATTTTATGTCTTTGCATATAACGAGTTCAGAACATGCATGCCCATTTTTATTGAAGGATACGTATATGACGTTTATATCTGCATTCAGATGGAATGCACTGATTCACATTACTGGATAGATTCTTGAATCGAATTCGCATTTACTTGTCGTGTACTCTACTTTAAAGTAATCCATCACATATCTATTTTATACTTCCTGAAGATTTGTACTAATTGTTAATTTTGCGCTTTATTTAAGCTAACTATTTAGATAAACGTGTGTATATATATTAAATACAAAAAATAGTGAAAATATATATATATATATATATATATATATATATATACGAAAAAAAAAATAAATACAAGAATGTGCTTTAAAGTAATCACTGCAAATTTAAATGTAGTACAGCTCACAAGAGAGCTGTAGATACTCTACAATGCAATGAGAATCGACGTAAAGAATAGTGTGACGTCATTTCACTTAATGAGGAATTCTCTCATCAATTGTGAAAACTACCAAATTTTGTACCATTATAGTGATATGATCTACATATTGTGCATTGCACTACGCTCGTTAATAAACTGAACCAGAAACCTATGCAATATATTTTCACTGTATCTTATTTACTTCCTCTATAAAATATATTATTTATTTCAATATTTTCGTTCTAGTTATAAACTTTATATTTTTGTTTCATTGTAATTCAATAACATTAACAATGTAAAGGATGTAATACTGTTATCAGATATTCTTTTTATAATTAAGGTTTCTTTATGATCAATCAATATAAATTAATTAAAAGATATAAAAAAAAAATTAAAAACAATCTTTTTGAATTTGCTTACATATTTTGATTTGTAATATACTTTATATTTTTAGACGAAGACAATTCTTCTCAATGACATATTAGTACATTATGCAACAAGTGTGCCAAGTTTTCGCACGCATGTATATATTGCTGCCCTAGCAAAGTGAAATATTATTTGGTAAATTCAGAATTTTATAAAAAATATATAAATTTTTTGTTTGTACTGACTGATGGTGTGTTATAAGAAATATAAATCATCGTACAATCATCAGACATTTCATTTTAAGTGTCATTTTAATCTATTTCAACCGATGATTGAGCTTCTCATGCCCTACAGTAGAATTGATCCCAAGAGCATATTTTGAAATTTTGAAATTTTACACTGTTATACAGCAACACTATAGTACGTCGGAGACTATAGAAAGGATATGTAAATGTTGAAATGCGAATTGACTCTCTTTTTTTTTAATAAAATTTTAAAATAGTTTTTTTTTTAATATCGTCACCGCATTCATATTCGTATTATAATAAACTATTGTAGAAATCCATAAGTAAAAATACTAGTAATTAGACGTAAAGTAATATGGTAATTATAAAATATAAATTTTACACATACGTAATGACACTTCACTCTGACAGTTGTTCTGTCAAGTATATACTACTTAAACTCATTTATAAAAAATAAACCGACAGGGAGAAAGTTTCTAAACAGTTTCAACGTCGAAAAATACGTCTAATTACATATAACGTTTAACAATTAATTCGTTTGAATGAAAAATGCTGCAGAGGCACAATTACTGTACAAAAAATTTGCATTCCTTTTTAATTAGTTCATCGTTTAATCAAGATTTGTTCGATTTTAATTTTGTACGTGACGTAACGAAATGATGAGCAGCACCATAAATACCGCTTTATTGTTCATTAATATACTTGTGAAATACGTGCATCGATTTGCGTAAATTTGTGCTCGCGTTGCTTCTATTCGTGCTCCAGTACGAGGGCACGTATGTTTCAGTGTGTGCGCATACATATATATATATATATATATAAGTGTTCGTATATTTACAGGAACGCGATTCACTGCACCCACGATTGTAATTGTACGTACATAATACATTTACATATCTGCACATATATATATATATGCACACGTGTGTGAGCGTGTGTTTTATTCCGAACAATATATTTATATACATTAAAAATAAAATATTTTTTTTGCATGTATAAATGAACAAATAAAGAAATATTCACAATCAATATTCGTATTCGGATAATAAAAGACATTTTCGTAAAAAATCTATTGTATTTTATTTAAAGAATAAACTTATATACAGCATTAAATTTTACATTAATATTATTAGAAAATTATTTTTAATATCTTCACAAAGGTATAAATCCTCATTGACAAAATCCATTTTAAAAAAGTTAAAACTCGTATAGATATAATAATAGTATCGTGGTTTCGTGGTTTTGGTATACAGTGAAAATTGACTTGAGGCGATTATAGGTGTATGTATATCTATTTATATATATATGATACACTCGTATACAGCCACCCTTGTGTTTACGCGTAAACATTTATGTACAGAGGCGCATGCGTGTTATATTATATACACCAGAACTGAACTTGAACATGAGCAAAGCGAAGAGCAGAAGCGAGATACGTCGAAGACTCTCGAAACTTTCTCCGGTCACTTGTTTGCCCGAACTTTACGATTATCTTGGCTTATCTCTGATCGAATTTTGACCGCCAAAATGATAGTTTCCGTATCATCGTGGAGGGATGGGGTCTTAGAAGCACTAAAGGACTTTGGTAAATAAATAAACATATAACAGCTTGCTCGCGTGATGCAGTTTATAACGATAACATCATCGTGTCGAGAAATATTTTATTCATTTAACAGTCAGTTATTATTTATAATTATTAATTTTATTCCATTATCGTATTATATTATATTTTATTATCCCGTAATCAATATCGTTTACATTGCCATTTGTACTCTCTGAATTTTTTTAATAAAATTCTACTTTTATAAAGTAATTTACTTATTTTTATAGTGATGAAATTTTTCTTTAATTTAATTACTAAAACTTTACTGTGAATTAGTCAATATCAAATTAATTTTTTTTTTTTTTAGGGTAATTCCAAGTCTCTCATTCGATAATGTAAGAATTTATTTTGAGAACTGCAATTTTTTAGAACCATTTTCAAAAATAACAATGTTTTTGGAATTCTTCACAGTTTTCATTGGAAGCCAAAATTATATTTCACAATAAACCGGAATGTTTGTTCAAACTTGCAGAACTACACAACACAGGCTTCGGTTTCAATAGAATACCGAAATTAAAAAAAAAAAGTTTACTTTTTGAAAATTCACGTTTCAATGGGATAGAGTTGAATTAGACACCCAACAGATACGTACGACCTCACAACAGAAAAACTTTTATGTGTTTAATATGAAAACTATCACTTTTCTTAAAGAACATAAAAATAATGCTTCTTACGCGGATGCAATGACATAATCGATAGAGTAAAACTTCACTTTCGTAAGAATTGTAAATCATCTTTTAATGAGAGAGGGGCACCATTTCTCTCGTAGAAATTAAAAGGGCGCATCGCAACCCATAAATATAACCACTATATTTGACAGATTAACGCCAAGCAATAATATCTCATATTAATAACAAACGTTAGATAGCGAAAACCAAAAAATTACGCCTAGATGTTACGTGGATATAATTTATTACAAGATGTATGAACGACCCGCAAATTTTCTTATACACAATTACGAGAAACTCATTTTCAGACTATAATATACACTGATTGCTTCGTATAATGTGCGGAGCTTAATTTGTATTGTGGTCTTTTTACAAATTTTTCCCTCTGGCAAAAATCGATTTAAAATAAACAAACGGATTAAATTTCAAAAAAAGTTGGCAAATTATTTTTATTTAAATTAATTAAATACAGTTATATTGTTACTAATAATGCCTATCGACCATCAGGTTAAAATGTATAGCAGTAATTAAATTCGAGGTACTAAAAGCAATATTTTAAACATTGTTTGTTTTATTTGTTATTATATTATATTATTTAAGTGATTTATCAAATATGGCTAAATATACGAATTCAGGTAGAACATATGATGACGCTGATGCTACTGGCGCATTATTTTCGGCCACCCGCCAGGACCGAACGGGAATGGGCGACAGTGGGGGTCCAAGATGTTAACCTATATATTAGCTCAAACAAGGGTATGGCCACACCGTCAATGTATATATATGTAAAAAAGTTGAACTATTTGAGACAAACGGATCAATTTCAATTTATTCAAAATACGATTTTATAAAAATAGCTGCGCAAGTGCAATGAAATCTCGTTAGATTTTAATACGCTGGATTTTCCACGAAGTCAATGTTAAACGAAATATTATTAATAGTCAGTTGTCACGCATTCGGTAGAGCTCATCATCACGAGTTTATCGGAAAAATTTGGATATATAATGGTACATTGTTGCAGGTTAATTTATCAAGGTAGTGCGGGACATTGAGGAATGAAGAAAATTATTCACACGTTCACCCGTTGACGTCTATCGAAACCCTCATTTCCATTAAAGTTAAAAAAGAAAAGAAAGGTAAAAGAGATCATATATATATATACTTATTATCAGTGTCATCAGTGGTAATGGTAAGAATAGATCTACATTTTGGTACACGGAGAACAAGTCGCTAATTAATTATAAAGCAGTTTTAAATATAAAACTCTTATCGATCGTCAACGAATATATGGTAAAGATTTAGAACAAAGAAGGAATACATCGAATAAACCAATATAACAGTAATAAAAAAAGAATAAAACTAAATTGATTATAAACTGATTTTAAATGATACTATATAACTTAATATAGTCGCATAGCTTTAAAAAGTTTTAATTTTTTAATTTTTAAGAATCTAGATGAATATTTTATCCTCGATAATCTAGTTTTATAAATAAATGTTCCTTTTTAAATTTGCCATGGTATAAGCAGGATATAATTGAACATACCAAATTATGCTAGTAGTATTTGTAACATTTATATAATTTCTTACAATTCGGAATACAAATTTAACGTATCAATTATATTCTGTTTCTAAAGATGATATACCAGTTGAGTTGAACCCATTAATTTTTATTCCTTATTATATTCTGTGTACAATATTTAAAAGAATGGCATAACGAGAGTATAGTTATTTTGATAATTTCTTTATTTTAAGACATAAATATAATATATAAGTTATAATATACATATAGTTAGTAATGTAATAGAAGAAATATTTTTGTAACATTTAAGTTTTTCAATAAATCTGAAGAGGGTCACAATGATGACCGAAGCGTATATATTGTTGATCAAACCATCTTATCAAGTTTTATGTCTTAAAATAAAGAAATTATAAAAATAACTATATTAGTTTAAAAAAGACAAAGAAGAAATTAATTATTTATTTAATTAATTAATTATTTATTCAATTAGGCATAACGAGTATATTCTATTGTATCCAATTTTATGGATAACATCCATATCGATAGAATGACAATTTATATTATACACATTTTCTACGGCAAAAATGGCAAAAAATTATACATTACTCTTTAAATAACTTGGGTTGAAATTTCACTCTACGAGGTGTAAAAAATCAATCTTAAAGAGTGACATGAAAAATCACTTACTTTCGGAGTGGGTCAATTTTTACGCCTTGTAGAGTGAAGTTTCTATTAAAAAATGAAAAGAGTTCAGTACTTAGTATAATTGGAAGATAATTTTTGCATATTTCTGGGAATTTCTAAATGTTCTTTTTTTTTGAAATTACAATTTAATTTTATATTTAATAAGTCAAGAGGAGATGATTATCATTATAATTCAGAAATAATTAAATAACATGATATATAAGTAAATTCGAATTAGTGTAATGAAGGACGGAAAGGTAGGACAGCTTTCATTACTACACTCGAAAGAATCAATTTTTTTTATTGATACGCAAAATCATGATTATTTATGGTGATTTAATATCTCAAGCCAAAATTATACATTTCCGCTTGATTCTCTCTGACTTTAACGTACGTGTGATGTATGACATATATACATATATATTCCGCAGGCACGTGCAGTTTCGTGATCTTCAAAATAAAGCATGTAAATGCTTTAAAAACTGTTTTAATGTTAAAAAAACAAATAATTTCAATTGTTATTAGGTACATATAAAAAATTAAACAAATTTACGGTCGATGTATATTTCACAGTTTGGTTTAACAGAAAAAACAACGGAATACTATTTTGTATACTCTAACAAAAATTGCTAATATAGAATGAAAGTTGGTCCCTTTCATCCACGAAGTACTTAATTAATTTGTCCAAACTCAATTATAACTTGACAGTTACAGGTAAGTCTAATTAACTTTCAAATACTTGAACGAAACTCAGTTACGACAACTAAAATTTAAAATAATTCTTTGCTGATCAGCCACTACTAATCATTTTGTAAATGACAACAATTTTTTTTTTCGACAGTATCTGGTTAATGTAAATAAAGCGGCATGTTGCAATTCTGACAGCATCGAACATTTTTAATTGATAAAATAAAAACACCAACAGAACATTTCACAAATAAACATAAAACTTTCACGCGCATTTTAATTATGTTTACATACGAATGTTTAATTACACGCCACATCGCTTTATAAAAGGCCATCACACCAAGAATCATAAAAATATGTTTGAATAACAAAAATACACTTTTTATTTGAAACAGTAAAAGTACTAGTAGTTATCCAATTTTTTATCAAGTTTTATCATACTATATAGTGCTCATTTCGCCAACATGTGTTCAATGGTTATTCAATGGTTATACTGCAAGTTCGTCATATAAGTCGCTAATATTTATATTATTTATTTCTAATCTACATTTGTCGTTGACGATCATCGAAAGAGGTCCTAAAATTTAATCGCGAAATAAACACTAATTTCTTTCATATATTCCTATTGAATTGAACACCAGTTTAACGTTTTGTCAATGATTGAATATTAATCAAAATATGACGTTATCTATTAGACACCCACTTTACCACGAATTAGACAAATTTCTTTTCTATTATATCCACTGTCAACTTGACATTATCACTTAAAATGTTCTACTTAAAATGTTCACCATTCCTCATTTTCTAACGATTAAAAAAAAAATTGAAGAAAAACGTTACTTCTCAAAATATAAACACGATAGGCTAAATGTCATGTTCACTTCGTAAACGTTGCAAAGGTAGGGAAAACTCTATCTGTTTATAAACGAACGTTTGTAAGATTCAAAAAATAATGCTATACATTTTCTAAGTAGATTCAACCTTTTTGTCAAATTCTGTCGACTGTCAAATCAAACCACAGCTTTTTCATAACATTATTTCCGTACAAAATTTATCAGAAGATAGTCGCGAGTTCATCCTGATTGACAGAATTTCATTGATTTAAATGTCTCTTTCTCATTAAAAAATGAAAAAAATTAAACGAACCGGGATGACAACACTGTCATTGTCCAAAAAATGAAAACATGTATTCTCAGCATTGTTTCTTCTGTCAAAAGTATACTAAAGCATCGTATAAAAAGGGAACTATATATAGCTACGAATATGAAACATGTATCTTTCTATGGTCTCCCTAATCGCGCGTTGTATTCAGCATTATTTTCTGGTATACGCACTCGTACAGATGACGAGTAAACTCATTAATATTCAATGACAATGAGACGTGGCCCATCGCGTATAGGATTCTCGCAAAGTCTCGAGATCAAAGAAATCCACCACGTCAACATTGACCCGCGCGCGCGAGTGTCAAGAATCCACGTGAGCTGAAAAAGAATCCCCTCCCCCACCACCCCCACCACCCACCCTCGACACAACAAGTGCGAAATCAGCGAAATGAACCCTTCGCCCAGACGCATCTGCGAAACACCACTAAAATTCGCCTCGAAACTCACCTCGAACCCTCGGCCTAGACAGTGAAGGGGGTCGAAAAAATCTCCTCCCTTCTCTCTTGCCACCTCCCCCTTGCGCCAAGGGACAACACACGGCTCGACGTATTTATAGGTTATGTCGCCTCTCTGACAGTTGCGCTCTAAACTCACTATTACTATCTCTCTCTCCCTCTCTCTCCCTTTCCTTCGTAACTCTCTTCGTCACTCTTTGCAAAAAAGAAAACAAAACAAAAACTCGCACGTGGCGATTTTCAAACGACTTTTAGCACACGAACCAATCACGAGCTCCGGCGAAAATGCCGGGAAAATCGAGATCGTCGACTCCGTAACTCTGCGGGACGCGTTCCCGAACTTTTTCCCAAGAACGCTTTATGAACGAATTCGATTGTTTTGAATTTTGTTTTTCCCCTATAGGCGAAAAAAGTCGCGCGACTTGCGAATTTTTTCAGACAATTGGTCTGGAATTTTAGGCGACGCGGCGAAACGACCTCGCTTACCGAGCACTCGCGCTCGACTAAGCCTCGACTCGAGGTTCTACTGGCGCTCCGCGTTCGTCGGACTGCCTGCGTCCAATGTCGGATGCTGCGTGGTTGCCGGCCTGCCAGTGTGTTGGCTGTATGCATACGTGCCGATCAGATGCGCAAGACCCACATCGCCATCGCCATAGTCGCGCATTGCACGCTTCTCTGTTTTTCCATCTCTCTCTCTCTCTCCAGGAGTTTGCTTTCTCTCTCCGTCCGTCTACTATATACCAAGTTTCTTCCACCCACGCTCGTGCTCTCGTTCCTTATCCAACCTCGTCCCCTCTCCGTCACGCTAGCCTCCTAACCCTATTGATGCGATATCTTTCCATCCTGCTTTCCGTATCTTCTTCTCTCGTCGTCGTCGTCGTCGTCATTGCAGTCCGTACCATCTTGGCTTTTCCCGTCTCCTTCGTAAAGAAACGTGCCTTCTGTCGTTTCCCTCGTTTTTCGCGCGAAACTTAGACCCCCTACTCCCCCCCTGCCCCACACCGCCAGTTTGTCTATCTGTTTCTCCTCGCTGCTCTTCCTATCTCACTTAAAGCGAGCAGTTTATGTGCCTGTTCTCGCCTGATGACAATCTATTGTGTTACACGTTTACTTTTTAAGACGTTGACCTAGTGACGCCGTTGTTTCAATTTCATTCCATATTTGGAACTCTCGCAAAAATTTCATTAAATATGTTAATCCGTCGACATCTTTTACCGATCCCAGTGAAACCCTTTAATGCCTTTCAACATTTGCCAAGGAGACGTGATCGATATTAATAAAAAAATTAAAAAAAAAAAAAATCGGTTTAGCTCTGATGAAGTACTAAAAATCGATGATGACTTCCTATGCAATTAATTTATTGTCGTAATCGATCTATTTGTCAAAACGAATTTATCGAGGCATTGATTACAAGTCATGCATTTTGAATTAGGTGGTGATTGCATCGGTGGGGGAAACTTCACTTCCTCTTATTCGTGATTAGCAAATTTTGGAAATCTGAAAATGTAAGAAAACAATTGTTTATCCGATAATATGCATATTACCCATGGTCTAGGTCAAAACTCGGACCGGTCAAAATGCAGAAGACCCAAAAATATCAACATTTTTATTACGGTAATTCAAAACACAGGAAGGATTGAAATTTGTGAAAGAAAGTTCAGATTCTCGAATTGAAAAACTCTAAAACCCCGAAATGTCAAAAAACCCGACAGGCCTAACATTCCGAATGATTGATATAAATCGAAAAGGTTTAAATTCGATAATTGGATTACAAAGATTAGAGAAATTTATGTGAACGTACATATACATACATCTTTTTATATAATTATTGAACCTTTCAACTTTTTGGTTTTTAGACTGTCATTTTTAATGACTTGAATCATTTCGGGGTTTGTTCTGTTTTTATCAATTATTTTTTTACCATTTTTGTGTCCGTTATTGTTCCCTTTTCCGGATACTTTTTGGTGCTTAATTTTACATTCATTGTCATGTTTTAAAATTATGTACCTGGGAGAATTTTCAGACAATTTGTAGCATTTAGCTAGTTTCGCGATAAGAAAAACCTTTCTCATCACCGTAATTGCGCGCAATTTGTTCCGCTTTTTTATTTGAATGCGAGTGAGTAATTCATATTGGTTGTTACTTTCAAGACGAAACAGTCTAACACAACTTACCAATGGTGTAAAAGATATTTACACATTTACAGAAATTTAGAGTTAAATGTGTTCAGTTTTATTTTTTCGGTTCAGTAATGATAAATGGAAACATTGAAGTTTATGCTCCAAATTTATATATTGTATACAAAATGTTATATTTCCATTTTTGTATACGCTTCGTAATAATAAACAAGTGATCGAAATAATCAAGAAAACACACATCGAGAAACAAATGGATCGTTGTTTTCTTTTCTTTTTTTTTTTTTTTTTTTTTTTTTTTTTTTTTTTTTTTTTTTTTTTTTTTTTTTTTTTTTTTTTTTTTTTTTTTTTTTTTTTTTTATTTTTTT
>JAPYZR010004063.1:0-16729 GCA_030522945.1 Trichopria nigra
GCCTACCTTTCGGATTTGGACTTAGCGATCTTGATCCCCACCAAGGATGTTTCGCATTATAATCTCCACCTGCCAGAAAGCGTTTCCCTAAACTTTCAAGATATTCCGAAAATTTATCTTGGCTAATCGAGTATTTGGGTGGGCAGTATATGGCTGAAAAGGTAACTGCGCCATTTATATCCTCGACTGTCACATTTGTGGCTTGTAAAATTTCAAGCGAAACCCCATCCATAATTTCCATATGATAATTCTCTAGCAGGCTGATGATAAAGTTCGAAATTACGTAAAACACCAATTGTCAATGCGTTTTCTGACTGTCGCGATTCTAGCCATTTCTACAGACAAATTTCCAAAACTGTCTATAACTTGGATGCTGAAGTACACCAATTAAATCCATTTTCCAATTATTATAACGTCAAACCCTTTTCTCCTTATGAGGAATAATAGTTCCTAAAAAACTGCACGATTTACATGGATCCAAAGTGAACATTTCTACGAGTGGTAACCATATTGGATTCCGTCTAATTCTCGATTCCTCTAAAAATGCCCTTATTTATGCGACAGGCGCCGTTGCTGAAATTTCAAAGTACACGGCGACGGCAATGCATTAAGAAAAACGTTTAATTATATAGGAATACTTCCCTACTGGAAACTTCAACAGGAATCAAACCAGGCTTATGAGTGACATAAATAAACAGGCTGCATTCATATGGATACCTTGTCCATTTTTAAGATTCAACGGTATATTTTTGCAATCAATATATGTGATGTTTGCCTCGGGTATAGTTTTTCCAAGATCTCATTTCAGAGACAGTCAAATTCCCGAAAGATTCTGCATGATAAGTGAATTCATCGTCTTCATAATGTTCTCGTCGGAGATGATTACAGAAGTCGTTAATTTCGAGGTAAAAAGGCAACCGATATTGATACTGGAATGTCTTGAAAATGTTGTAAACAGTGAAATTCATATTTTCATAATATTAATGGGCAAAAATTCACCTATATTTTTCGTCAATCTTGGACTTGTAACTATTTCACTTCAAACACTCGACAAGGTTCGAAAACGTAATTATTGTAACGGAAGCCAATTACGTAAGAATGATAACGTAAATACATGCCGAATGTAGTCCTAGCCGTAAAATGTGATAGTAAATAACTTATAGGTCAAGCGATAACACGAGTTTCCATGTATAATACTTTATGTTTTTAAAAACTGTCGTAAACACATGCTGTCAGTGAACTACTCGATGTACATTGTAATGCGCGAACAATAGGTGAGTATAATACGTATATATTAATATTAATAATTACAAAAAATTAAAAATGTTTTTTTTTTATATTGAAGCTTTACGATAAATTGACAATAAAGGTATAAATAACATTTTACTCTATATAAAAGTGACGTTACTATTAAATATGTCGAATGCAAACTCCCTTCAAATGTATTTTACTGAAAATGTGTCATTGTTTCACGACGATTATCTATTGTCAAATATTTACTCAAATCATCTGATTGATTTATGTTGAATGTTGAAGTAAAATGTTGAAAAATACAACAAATTGTGCATAACAATCTTTTGTCATATAGCAATCATGATGAATCATACATGACGTAATATTTGTTATGAATTATTATGAAAAATAACAAACACAAATACTTGTAATTTGTATTAATCTATCGAGGTTTCACTGATTTTGCTCGTTTTCTATAATCCGTGTAAAACTTTGCTACTGTGTATATCATTTTAGAGAATATAACATTTTTATTTTTTTTTATTCCTCAATTTCTTGGGATGGCAAGGACTTTTTCATTCAGAGTGACCTTTTTATTCTTTCATTGATGTTCGAACACTTGTGGTGGTAAAAAAAATGTACAGCAAATAAACACAAGCACTTTTCATAAATAACATTTCTTTTATTGTTGTGTCTATAAATTAAGAAATTTGGTGTGAGTGAACGTTATTTACCATCGCGCATAAATGCCCGTTTCACAATTGTTCCAAAAATTCGTCAATTTCTCATTGTTTACATTTATTACTAAACTTGTCGAACGAACAATTGATTTCATGAACTTTATGCATTCAACAGACGAGAAATTCGTCTTTTTCAACAGTAAAATTCGTTTTACGAAAACTAAAGTTTATTTGAAAAAGGCGAACTCACTTTTAAAAGAAGTAAAAAAAAGTAACTCTTTCTATCAGAACAACATTTTCCATTTTCACGATTATTCATGGTTTTGTTTACCTGCGTTGAATAAACTGAAAAATTTACTTAAATTACGTGAATCTATTCGATGAAAACGTAATTGATGCTGACGTCGATGATGACTTCATTTAGTTTTATATAAATATGTCTGCAGGCATGGCATCAACAATGGAAGTGGAAACTGACGTTAATCTTACCGAAAGTTTTAAAAAGAATTCTGGGTTGGTACAGAAAACAATAGATCAGATTTTTCGCAAAAACAAGGTAATGACTTTAGATTCTTGTCACGATAAATTACTTCTTTGTAACGTTCCATTGACTGAACATACAGCCACAATTTTTAATTCACCTTGAAGAAAGAGACAGGAAAGCTTTAAAGTATCGTAAAGGATAGCTCAATATTCAATTCTAGGGACGCAATATAGTTGGTATTTTTTATAGATGATTTCGAATTTTCAATTTTGTTTAATTCTACAAAATAAAAAAATGAAAAATAATACAATTAAATTGAAAATTGAGTCTCTGTTTCATCAAAAGTGAATATTTTACTCTTAATCGAGTGAGAGTTTGTTATATAGAGTATTAAAAAAAAAAAAAAAAAAAAATCATATTAAAGTAGAAAAATCACTTTCATTTAAGGGCAAGTACCGGATATTACAAAAGTCAAAAAGTGTGGATGGAAAAAAACCCAAATACAAGAAAGCAGGCACATTTAAAAATATCAGTCTTGACGAAACCGAATTATGACAGGGCAGCGAACTATTGGAAATAGAAGCAAACATATTGCACATGCAAAATATCGATTAAATATATGTGTGATAAAAGGTAATGGAGAATCAAATGTATACTTTACGAGTTTCCGATTCAAATTTGATTGAATTCCTGCAGTGATTATCTATTTAGGAAAGATAAACTTTTTTATTTCTGTAAGGCTGTGCAGCAACTATTCATTTCGAGAATAGAGAAGTATTGAAAGAAATCATTTTTTTTAATTTACTTCTCATATATGGAAAATGTCACATTTTAAAAGAGTACATCAACATACAATCGTGTACGAATCAAAAAGCAATTCAAGTATGTTTGTATTAATTCTGATAACATTTAGATTTTCCGACTAAAAATAATAAATATGTTTTTGCATAGAAAATATCGACTTTTACTAGTGTACAAAAACTCGAGCTCTATTTATAGATCATTATTAATCGCACTTTTTAAAAAATTGTTTCAAATTTTCATGATTGTAAAAAATACTATACTTATAAAAGAATGAAGTGAATTTGCGTCAACTATGAGAACGCTTTTGTCAGTTACAATTTGGTTGGTCTGACAATGGTTTTACGTCAAAAACTTTATGATAACAATTTTATAACAAAAACTTTACGACAAAAACTTTACGATAAAAACTTCACGAAAAAAACTTCAGAAGAAAAACTTGTGGAGAACAACTTTATAACACAAACTGTATAACAAAAGCTTTAAGACAAAAATATTAGCACAAAAATACGACGAGAAATGTACAACAAAAACTTTACAACACAAACATTACGACAAAAAATTTCGTATAACAAATTTGGGGCAAAAACATTACGATAAAAACTTTACATTAAAATTTTTAAGACCATTAATTTTAGAACAAAAACTGAAAGGCAAAACTGACGTTACAATTGTAAGTAAATCCATCATTTTCAGATCGGCTATGATTAGAAAATTTCTCAAATATTCTTATAGCTAAGATATATATACGTAAATTCTAACTTTAGTGACTTTTCGAGTCATTTTTCTAAGTCTGCAGTTTATAATTATTACGGACTATACACTATTAGTAGCGATTATATGCTGCAATAGCAAGATTTCACTAAAAAATCAAACATTTTTTCAAATATAATTCATTACATAAAGTCAACCATAACCTCAAAATTATTCTATAAATCTTGTCACTAATGTTACATCGACTGCAAAAAGGCATTATGTCTGATAATTGCTCCTATTATTTTATCCCATATGACTTTATGATAATTATTATAATATAAATTTAATGCAAGGACAAGTGAAAAATTCTTTTCAACAGTTAGAATACGAAAACTTCGTATGCTGCGATATTCAGATAATCTTGGTATATAGCGTGACTAGAATCGAAATGCAGGCATCTGCAAAAAATATGAAACGACTGGTCAGCAAAAAATGGAACGCTGCATCCGAGATCAAAATACGCATTAAATGTCCACGGCCAATGTTACGAAGCGCCGTTGATAGTGTCAAGTATGCAATCCTTTTAGACGTGACCTCTTAAACCATCGTTGATTGTACTATTGGCATGACAGCCTCAGTGAGTGACCCCCCCTCAATCATCCAGTATGCCAATACGAATGCGCTTAATGCGGGACGCAGTTAAGACTGTGTGGCAGGGCTTCGATTCGATGCAGGCCTTTGGAAAAGTGAGACGTTGTAGCACCCTCGTTTCGCATCGTGAGGCTTCGGCTCTCGTCGAGATCTTACTTAACCTGGTTCGCTCGACTAGGCGAATTCTGCGATGTATATAAACTGGATTTCTGCGCGGGTGAAAAATCGAACAATTTAAGGGATGTCTCAATTTTACGAACTGAGATAGCCCCAAATTTGAAAGTATACGCCATATATGTAGGGTGGCCCTTAAAACACCTCCAACAAATTTTGTTTAGTTTTTTTTTTCAAAATCAATTCTGACTTCCAGAAGTGCTGATTTCAAAAACCGTTATATTTTTCCACTTCAAAAGTAACATTGAACTTTCTTTGTCTGATTTTCATGAAATAAAACTATCCTGTTCAAAACTTATCTTATATCCATAATACTCAGTCACCTCGCATTTTTTTCAGACGATGTTAAGAAATTGAAAAAACCGTGATTTAGATTTGTAGGAAGACTTTTATTATTATCAAGACAAGTTACCAATGCTTCTGAAAGCCAAAAATTTGTATTTCGCTTCTTGACTTTGAGAAAACTAAAAAATCCGTGTCATTTAACACGAGCACGTGCATCATCATCGGATATACTTTACATCATTGCTGTGCTTATCGGAGTACAATACGAGGAATCAAACCACTCGATTAATATGATACTATTTCGTATACTTTTTCTTTTGAATAAGATATTCTTGAGTCTGTTCCAAAATCCGACGCCAGTAGAATTATTTACTAGCTGCGTTCATTGGGGGAAAACAAAACGCCTGTGTAGAAGACTTATATCGATTCCAATGGAAAGAGTAAAGATTCGAAAGCTTCTCTCTCTGTCTCTCTCCTCGTATCAGATGACGATGTGTTATCTTTATGGGGGATACATATATGCAACTCAAGCACAGTGATATACAGTCATAGTTTTTATGCAGACACGCGGACTTATATACACACTCCTAAACGCGCCCTTGCTTACTTGCGCGAGAGAATGCGAGGATCAGTTTGACATTATGAATTCGATTGATATAGTCGAAATGTGTCTGTCGATAGATTTCAACAGGATTATTTTCGTACATTTTCAGCGCTTACTGCTAATGTCGATCACGTGATTTTGGTTGATTGTGATCAATTGTGTTCAATTTTCAATAGCACCTTGTCTGCATTTATACTCTTTGTTAATGTCCATCAATTTTGGTTGATCCTGATCAAATGTAGTAATTTCTGTTCAATTCTGGTCAATTCTTATCAATTCTGTTTGATTCTCATCAATTTTCATTGTTTCATCATTGGTTCGTTTTCGTCAATGCGTTTTGTTTGATTCTGATCAATTCTAGTAAATTCTGATCAATTGAACGTTCTTTTTCCGGGATATATATATTCTCATCATTATTGTTTACACATTTCGTCTTATGTAGGCAGTCACGCACGTGAGAAAAGTCTTACAATTTGTGGCCAATTTAGAATCCGGATCAAGTCGGGCCATCGGAGAATTCCGCACCTTAACGAGTATTGCGATTCGCACTGAAGGAGTGCAGTTGTGGGGGTCATCGGCTATTATTTCTACCTTCCTTGTCCTTTCTTTATACGTCTTTTTTTCTACTTTTATACGCGAGGAAGCCTGCAGCGACGATCGCGCAATAATACTAAAAAGATAAAACCTTCGGGTCCACCCCTCGACCACTATAGTACGGCCATTGCTCGGAGGCTATAAGCTAGAGAAATCCACTGGATATATACGCTCACATAGAAATTACTCGAAACGAAGGTATATATGTATATACATCGGGATCTCGATTATACACACGCATGATCTGCGTAAAATTGCCAATAAATAATTCATGGATCAAAGTGGCGGAAAATCGTAACAATAATGAAGATTTTATTAACACAAATCAGCACGGATTTGGGTTTTTTTTAGGAAGTGGAAATTATTTTTCTATACATTTTTTATGCTGTTAGTCTGATTTTGGCTGTGGAAATTATTTCTATAACGTCAGGATTTCGAGAAAAAAAAAAATTAAACAGTTGTTATTACAAAAATAGATAATAATAGTACATTTCATTACAAGAGCGAGAAATTCCATTTCCCGCATGACTAACGATAAATAGAAAGTTTGTAATATTCGATTAAATGACTAAAAAGTCGACAAGTATCGACAGATAAGTAAGAATAATCGCCACAACCCGATAAAACGACAAAAATCTATATATTCAAACCGAATAAGCCGATAAAAACCGATAAAATAATAATGGACAATAATGGACAAAACAATAATCGGCGAGTGTCGAGAAGGATAGTCAAATACCCACATAAACCGATATAAATCCGCACAAAAACCGATATAAAGATAATCGTAGAAAACCGACAAAACCGAGAATAATCAACAATAATCGACGGTACTCAACAAAAGTCGACAATAGTCGTTATAACAATTTGACAAGATTTGGCCAAATGGACAAAAACCAATAAAGCCGTATATAAACCGATCGAAACCGGTAAAACCGTAGATAATCGACGAATACTGACGAATAACGACAAAAACCGATAATAATCGATAATAATCGACGACAATCGGCAAGAGTCTACAAGAATCGACGCATACCGACAAAAACCGATAAAAACTATGTTTAAAAATCAATAATTTAGGTATTACTCGCATAACTACACCCTTTCATTGATGTTTATTTCAACACTGGTTACAATAGAATCGTCGTCTGTTCCAAAAACACACAGAAAAGCATATCTCATTCCAAAAATTCTCTATCAACTCAAGTTAGCAGGCAATGTGTATTCCGGTGTACACGATTAGCATGACAACACCACAGGGTCTGTCGATAGTTTGTTACTGTACCGAGGGAGGCTGCAAAGAAGGGCGTCGAATATCTGGCAGACCGTATTTTTTATCTAGTCACGGTCAACTGGCTTGCCCACCCACCCATTATTAGCGCAGAATATCCCGTGGTGGTCATAGACGGTCCTTCGATAAGTTTCCAATGTGTTGGTTTACTAGTTCGTCGATATATACATCCCTTCATTATAGATGAACTTTTTTTAAAAAAACCGTTCATCAATTCTTCCTTTTCAATTCTTAATTTTTTTGTAAGTAAGTAAATAACATTTCTCAGAGTATATTAAGAGTCCATTCTGGGAAATTTTTCGAATATGAATGACGTACATGTACAACTGACATTTTCCCATTGTCCGATATTTATAAAGAGCAGCACATATGTAGGAATATGTGCAAATCACGCGATACTTGCCGAGGTTTCTCTTATGGACATCGGTGTTGGCGATGGACGGCGGGCAGTGCGGACGGCTGTATAATAAAATAAAATGTCAGCGGCAGAGCGCATAAAAATGCTAAGAAGCCTCGTTGTCTATATTGAACTTTGCCGGCGACGTCATGCGGAAATTCGAAATTACCGTAAAATCAGAATTGACTGTATCTGCCGGCGACTCGACTCCTTTTAAGTCATATTTTTCCTATATAAAACGCGTGAAAGCTCATTTTCTTTTTCGACGTAATAAGAATAAAAAATAGATAAAAAAAATTTGTTGACATTATTTTTGTTAAAATTATTCAACAACAAATACTGAAGCGTTTCATAAAAAACGATTTTTTTTTGGAATTGACTTATCGGATATCTCATCTCTGTGTACATCATTTTGATAGGAAGGTATCAGCGACAGATTCCAATCGGGCTCCATGCGCCGTTAAATCATTGCCGAGACATTTAACCGTTATAACGTTCCATTTCGAATAACGAAGATCGGCGTGGATTGCAGCTTTCACTGTCGGATATCAGTATTTTGCCATTTTGAAAATTGAATACCATCATCTTTCTACATAAAATATAAGGGACCATTCCATGCCAAGCAGACCACTTTTTTACAATTTTCTTTTTTTTTTTAAGTTTGTTTTGAATTAATTGAAGTTGAAGGGAGATACAAGCAGTTATTAAATGTCCCGGAAAGATGGCCCTTCTGTTAAATGCATTTACATATGATACAGGGGTCTTCATTTTCAACATTAAAATGTAAAAGAAAAACCTAAACCTCTTCTTCTATTCGAAAATGTGCGTGTATATGCAAGGTACAAACGTGAATAGATATCGTATGTAATAAAAGGTGTTTACCTACCTAACCTAACCTATACTACTATAAATAACATGTAAAAAATTTAAGTAATAAAGTCCTTCGTAAATGTAACACGACAATACACAACAAAAATTTCTGAACGAAGACGTTTAATACGAAGCAGGACATCAAGGGTAAATTGACGTCGCAATGGAGGATTCGATTGACGATCATTCATGCGAGGCATATCGTGAAACGGTGCGCTCCGTTAAAGACGGATTTGATCCCGTTTCCCGGCATTACGACGTATAACTCTCTTTTCCGGTTCGCTTTTACCTTCATCTTTAGACGGATGGCCAACAATGGCTTTTTACCCTCTCTGTTTTGCATCAGGCGTGAGTCATCAGCGCGAGATTGACGAATCGCGATTGATGTCGTTAACGACACTACCGAGGTCCCGAAGGTACGTGCGATCTACTGCGATGATCTCGTTATAGGATTTCATCGCGACCCTCGCGTATATATCCTGAGACTTTGATTTTTTACAAACGACGAACATTTTAAGAAAAATATATATGTTTTTTATTTGAAGGAATATATATTAAGAAATATATAATATATTTTTATATACTTATATGTTTACCGCGGGTAAACTTGTACAATTCTTGACTATAAAAAATGATGGCGTTCTGGGCACATGTTGGCCAAAAACTGACCAGAAACAAATAAAATGGGGCAGGAACCAGTCAAAAAATGCTCTCACTTTCAACAAGAAAATATTTTCCTCGGTTTTTACCGGTTTTTATCGGTTTTTGTCGGTTTTTGTCTAATTGCAAGTAACTATACGATACTTTCAATTTACAGAATTGGTGAAACTTTATAAAACAAGTAACCAATTATTTGATTATACAAGTTTTTATCGGTTATTATCGGTTTTTATCGGTTTTTATCGGTTTTTATCGGTTTTTATCGGTTCTTATCGGTTCATATCGGTATTTATTTGTTTTTATCGGTTTCTGTCTAAGTGCAAGTAACTATACGATTCTTTCAATTTACGGAATTGATGAAACTTTATAAAATAGGTGATCAACTACTTGTTTATATAAGTTTTTATTGATTTTTATCGGTTTTTGTCGGTTTTTGTCTAATTGAAAATAAATATACGATACTTTTAATTTACATAATTGATGAAACGTTATAAAACAGGTAACCAACTATTTGTTTATACAAGTTTTTATCGGTTTTTGTCGGTTTTTATCGGTTTCTGTCTAATTGCAAGTAACTATACGATTCTTGCAATTTACAGAATTGATGAAACTTTATAAAACAGATAACCAACTATATGATAAATAAAGTTTGTTAAATCACCGTCCTTAACCAAGGAATAACAGAGCGCACAAGAAGTCTTTCCTGTCATTGGAGAGGCCCGAAAGGCCGAACGCTATATCAATCTAGTTTTTCATCGTTAATGGATGCTTAACAATACGTTTATCCCATTAACATTATCCTAATATCTGATATAATAACTCGTTTTTACGTCCTATTATATCTTATTGGATGCCGCGATTAATCTATTATATCGCGGTTCCATATCACATGGCGATTTCGCTTCCTCCAGCAGCAGAAGAGAATTTCGCCGATATTCAAAAAGAACCTCGTGTAAAATCTTCACGTTCTCGTTTTACGACGGCAGTAAAGACACCTCGTACGATTACGACCGAACAACATATTTTGCCGAGAGCCGTGACTAGCCAGGGGCGGGTGGGTGCTGCTACTCTCGCACATGGCGCGTCCGGAGAACGCAGGACAGGCCATCTACTAGAACGGAACGAACGTATATATGTATATGGATATAGGTTGGTACGTAGATAGGTAGATATTGGTTTAGGTATATAGGTACGTAGTGCGCCGTGGTTGTGACGCAAAAGGGTGGTTACCATCCCCGGACCCCCCTTCTCCTGATGGGGGTGCATCGAATTTTCGCGCCGCCGCTCTTCATGTACGCCCCGTTCCGGAAGGATCAGCGACCTGGGGGGGTTGGTACGCCTGCACAGCCTGATCTGCGTTGTAGCCGAGACGCCAGGCACTGCTGGCTCCGCCTACGACCGATACAAATCCCCACCCTGTATATATATATGTGTACAGGTAGCTCTGTTATCATTATACTGCGGCCGTTCCAGCGCCTCACCTCCAACTTGTACTCGGCCGAAACGAAGCGGGGTTGTACTACTGAATGCGGGAACAATTCTGCCAGGATGGTATTGGTCAAGTCGTATTACTCCATTGTCTGTTTTTTGTCAAGTTTTTTAAGTTGTCTATATGCAATGAGTTTAAGAAATTCAACTGTGAATTAAGTAGTTGTATGAATATCGTTATAAGAACTTGGTTTACACACTTTTCTTTTTTAAGTATGGAATTGCAGCATTTATTGATAAATTCTGCTAATTTTTCAAAATTTATTGATTATAGTATTATAAATCTGACGAATGCAACATTTCTTTGAGGGATTAGTAAATGTTTTTCCATATGTCCAACAATTCTACGAAGAGCTGTAATTGTGTACATGTTGCCATGTAGTCTTTCTATAAACGTACTGTCTTGTGTACTTCCAAGACAGTTGTAGTGGTAGTTTACCTGATATTGGTTGTTAGTTGATTGTTAGTAGACATTAATTCAATGGTTTTTTACAATTTCTGATTTAACGGTTTCAAAAAATCTCATTGTTTTTTCTCATTTATTTTTATATGGAATTAATTACCTTAGAGTTTGTATGTGTTAAGTAGATTTTAATATTTCTTTTATGGTTTTTTATTTTTTAACTAATTTTTGATAACTTTTCAAGAAATATAGTCATTATTAACTATTTTAGGCATTTTCAGGTTGTCTAGAACGGATGAATAAGTAATATAACAAGTCAAAACTTAAAAAAAACTATTTATCGCTATTGAAAGATATTGATAGCTATTAATGGATATTGCTGACTACTGATGGCTACTGATAACTATTTAAAGCTATTGAAATATAATTTTATGATTATGATAGTTTCTAAAACTATTTTCCAACGGTATAATATTGGTCTTTCATGGTTACGCATGTATTTCTCGAAAGTATCTTCAATGGCAAATTTTACTAGTTTTTAATACTCCTGCGGAATAACGTCGGAATGTTTTCTAAATAAATAAATAAATAAATATCTTGTCAATATTTCGATAGTAATTATATGTTGATAAATTGTAATATACATTTTAAAAAATATTAACAACTAATACTGTTGAAAAAACTATTTTTTTTTTTTTTTGCTTTTAATAGTAATAACAATTATTATTAAAGTAAAATAATACAATAATAATAAACGCAAGAAATACAAAAAATATGAAGTTAAACAAAATTTCATAACAGTTGAAGGTAAACAAATTTCACCATTCTTGAACAATGAGCAATGAAAAATATAAATTCAAAAATAAAAAGTGGACAAAAATTCCAAACATAGACCAACAATTGAAATAAAAAGTTGAAAATGCGGACAGAGCAAAAATTATAGCCTTTTTTTAATTGACAAAAGAATGTAAGAAAAATTGATAAAGGATCACAAAAATAGGAAAAATGAAAAATCAAAAGTATTTATAACATCGATCAAAAATTGAAAAAAAAAACTTCAACAAAGATTGAAGAAAGTTGAAAAATGTTGAAATGGGTTGCAAAAAATTTTATAAAGTTGAGAGAAATAGAGAAAGGTAAAAATGTAACAAAAATTATCAAAACGATTTTAATCATCGACCAAAAATTGAAAAACAAAGTTTACAAAAATTGAAACAAAGTTGAAAAATTGAAAATAAATAATAATCATAATAATAATAATATCATAACTTTTTTAACATCCACCACAAATTGAAAAAAGTTGAAATAATTAAAACAAAGTTGAAAAAATTGAAAACAAATAATGACGAAACAAAGATTGTCAAACCTTTATCACCATTCTCAAAAAAAATCATGAAAAATTGAACAAAGTTGACAAAGGCAGAAAAAAAAGTTGAAAAAACTGAAAAAAAATTAACAAAAATGGAGAAAGTTATAAATGTAATAAAAATTGTCAACAATGTTTTTAATATTGACAAAACATGAATAAAAATGAAAAAAATAGAGAAGACAAAAATTTAAAAAAGTAATATCAACAAACCCAGTCAACAATCACAGAAGTTATGTCCCATTTATGTAACAGTTACATCAAAATATCCGCCTCCAAATTGTCACAGTTACATAATAGGAATTGTGACGGGAGGCGGACATTTTGATGTAACTGTTACATAATTGTGACATAACTTCTGTGATTGTTGACTGGGAATTTTATAACATTTACACAAAATTTACAAAAAATTTACAAAAATTGACAAAAATTGAACAAAGGATAAAACTATTTTTTTTAAATTTTGAAATAAAAAAAGAAATTTATACGCGTGATTCTCGAAAATCATATTTGCTACATCTACTTGTAACTTTCTCTACATTAATTTACAAATCTATTTCCACCTCTGAATATAGTCTCGCCTTTAATACACTTACAACTCATTCCCATATATTCCGCTAAATTTAATATAATAATTACGACAATTAATAATTTATTAATTAGTGGCCAAGGAGGAGGAGGTTGGGGGCATCCGATATCTCCGTTTACAGACCCAAGTATCACCTCCCCATGTTTTACTCGTGGAGTCGAGGCGTCTCTGGCATCACTCCGAGTTTTCCAATCCCCCGGTGGGAACAACGTCGAGGACGCCGACGCCGCCGTCGGGCGACGGCTTTCCACTTTGGAAAAACGAGTGGTGATACCCCCAGCGCTGTTTGACTTAATTTTACGAGGGGTTTGGGTAAGGTGGTAAGGGCTGCGGGATGTATAAATTTCGCATGAGAGAAAAGGATGTTAAAGGAGGATTCGAGGAGGGGAAATGCGACATTGTCGAAAAAAGACAAAGTGCGAAGCACTGAAAGAACGTGTTAGCTAGAAGCGAAAAGAGAAAAGGGACATGGGACAAGGAGAAAGAGGGATAGAAGACAGAGATAAGAGCAAGAAAGATGTAGAGCTTGGCGAAAAAATAGAAAAAAAAGGAAAATAGAGATTACACGAATAATAGTATCAAAAAGAGTCACGACGATAATAGAAGAGAAATTAAGTATAGAAGAAAATGAAGGGTAAGAAAATGAAGGGTAAGAAATAGACAAGAAAGAACGAAAAAGGAAATAAGAAGTGGAAAGGAAAAAAGGGAAGAAGACATGGGAAGAATAAGAATAATGTAATCAAAGAAAAGTTCAAAACGATTTGAAATTATTCAAAAGTAAAAAAAAAAAAAAATATGATACAATCGAGGAAAACTAAGATAGGAAATAATCCCTGGCTTCGTCGCATTAAAATAAATTCGGCGATGTAAAAAATAATTTGGAAAAGATAAGGAAAGGTATAAAGCAGAATTAAAAAGGAGAGGAAATTTCGCATAATTGAACGACGTAAGCAATGAGAATCGAAGATTCAAAGACAGAAACAAAGACGACTATACTGTTAGCGAAGCTACAGGGAGGAGAGAGAGAGGTACCGAGGCTTAGGAGATAAAAGTGATCCCTTTAAAGTCAAGGAGCGTTATAAAAGAGTAGTTAAGCCCGCGCGAAAATGTCCCTAGCTGGGATTGTGGTGTAATAACTATAATTGGTAAATAACCGTGGGATATACTATTGCGGATAAAGGGATGATGGAGCTTGAGAAGAAGAATTTATAAGTCTCCGTTCTAAGGCACTTCTTAAATTTGGACGAAAATTGCGGGTAAATAATTTTTCTAATTTTTGCAATTCTTGAACTGATAAGAACAATTAGAAATTAACGAAAATTTGAACAAAACAATGTCGGGGAAAATAAACGTTATAAGAGAAAATACCTAAACAACCCCGTATGTTACACCTATAAAAAAAAGAAAGGAATATATCTAAAAGAAGGAAGATTTCTGGAAGCCCCGGAATTGAAAAGAGAAGAGATCGCGATGGCCAAGCACGGGGAGAGGTAACGAGAAGACGAACGACATCGCAGTCGGCGAGGTTGACTCCCGGTCAGGGGTTGCATTGTCCTGGGTGAAAAAAAAAGCAGCATATATTTATAGACCAGCTGATCCGATGCGGGACATTCGGACGTCGCTCGCCAGCAGATCGGATCTCACTAAATCACTGCCGGAGTACGCCTAGGAAGGAACTGACCACCCCCTCCACGGCTAACTGGTACTCTTGGATGCGACATAAGGTCCAGGCGAAATATACGCGGGTCCAATGAAATCACGGAGACAGGACTTTTTTTACGTTGGTCACTTTTTACTTCTTCGATGTTTTAGGATTTATCGAGAAATTCCCAGTTTGATGGAGAAATCTCTGTTGTTGGTGCATCCTCCGAACGGGGTACGTCACGGGACGCAAACAAACGCTGTGATTGATGGATATTGCGATTAATAATGTCGATACTAAAGCATTTTTTGTTTTGAAATTGGATTTACGTGAACCTTTGTGAAATCTATACACTTAAAATAGTACCGAAAGACCATTTGAATAATTTTTAATAATGTTACATGGTTAATTTATACTTTTTCTGTTTTTAGGTTAGGTTGGTAACTATTCTACTTTAGAACCACCTTAAATAGTAATTAATAACATTGATGGAATATAAACAACATCTGTTTTGAACAATAGTAAACAGTGCTGAACGTCATTGCACAATACTGAATTTTTTGGAAAAATATTGACCGTTCAGAATACAACAATATTATTCGCGGTTAAATAACGACATTGAATGTTACTGTACGATATTGAGGAGTGTTGAACAATGTTAAACAATAATAAACATCAATAGTGAATAATATATTTTTTTATATGTAAATTATATATAAAGTTTAATAATAATGAATAATATTGAACAATATAGAAGAATACAACACTGCTCAGCATAATAATACTGAAAACATCATTAAAACAATAAGCATACCTTATATAAAACATTTATCAGAAGACATCAAAAGAATTCTTAAATTAAAAAATATTAGAGTTGTTCATAAACCTTATAATACAAATATTGCAGGAATAAAACCGTTTAAAGATTCTTTATACCCACTAAACTTCAAAGTGACGTCGTATTACCAAATCAAATGCCAACAATGCAATTCAGTCTATATACGGGAAACTGGCAGACTATTAAAAACAAGAATATCAGAACACAAAAGAAATATTACAGGTCTAACATTACATAGAATCAACACAGGAAACAATTTTGATTTTGATAACATTACAATATTGGCCTTAGAGAAGAATTTAGAAAAAAGAAGAAATTTGGAAAAAGTTTTTATCAAAAAAAAAAAAAAAAAAACGATAATATAGTTATCATTATCAAATTTTCAATTTTGAATTTCTTTATTTACATTATTTACATTACTACTTTATTTATACATATGTATTACTTGTAATTTTTTTTTTTGTTATTCATTATTTTTTATTACTATTTTTCATTGTATATATATTTTTTCTTTTTACTGCATATTATTTGTGTATAATTTTCAGATATAATAAAAATAATTCTTTAGAGGGCCACAATGTTCGGCCGAAACGTTAAGGTTTCGTTTTATTTATTAAAAAAAAACATTATTAGATCCTAAACAAAAGAAATTTACGTATTACAAATATAGAAGAATATTAAACAATATACAAAGATATTAAATTATATATACACGATGTTAGGCGACATATTAACTACACCTGTATAACATTTGAAAAGATTAAACGGTATTCAATATATACAGGGTGTTTCAGTATTTCTGTAAAAATGAATGATATCAAAAAATGACCTCTACAAAAGTTGCAGGGGATAGCGGGGGCCATCCAATGGTACCAACAATCTTGCCTTAAACTCGATTTTCAAGGTTATTTCAAGGTCAGAGTGATTTTTTTAAATGGGAACCCCTATTTTTTATCCCGGATTTGGAAAGAGCGGAAAATTTT
>JAPYZR010004064.1:0-13234 GCA_030522945.1 Trichopria nigra
GAACGTAAAATTTTCCGCTCTTTCCAAATCCGGGATAAAAAATAGGGGTTCCCATTTAAAAAAATCACTCTGACATTGAAATAACCTTGAAAATCGAGTATAAGGTCAAGATTGTTGGTACCATTGGTTGGCCACCTCTATCCCCTTCAACTTTTGTACCGGTCATTTTTTAATATCATTCATTTTTACAGAGGTATCTGCGTGGTCGGATTAAAATGAAACACCCTGTATATATAATATTCATATAAGCGTATATACACATTGGAGAGTTAGAAAGGCAATTAGCTGTATGCTGCGGCATTATTACATGCATAGCGTGGATATTACATGCATAAGATATGTACATATTCGCGATTCCATTCCGGAGCGAGTAAAACATTTATTCGGAGCTCCGAAGCCCTATAACAGTTTTGTCCGCTGTAATAATGGGCGAACTCGAAAATAGCAAAAATCGTAGAGGAATGAACGAGATCGATACAAATTGATCGACGTTATCGATCGATAAAGAATTCGTCTCAAAACAATCCCAAAATCGGAGTTTTCGGAGTCGATAAAAATGAATGAAATCACTCGAGCAATTAAACGTAAGAGGATTCTAAAGTAGAACAGTTATCGACCTAACCTAAACAGGAAGCCAAATTTCATTGTTATTTTTTTTTTTTTTTTTTTTTTTTTTTGAGATTGCGCATACATTGTGTAGAATTACCATAGCCCAAACTACACCTTAAGGGGGTTCTAAAGTAGAGAGCGGTTACCGACCTAACATCGCAACCAGAAAAGTGTAAATTAAAAATGATCGAAACATTTTTTCAAAATTCGGGCTTTAGAAGGGTGATTCTACATAACATATACAATGTTCAAAAAAATATCGTTGAAATTGGTTCAAAATTAAACGAGAATTATCCGAAATAAATTATTTTTGGTGCCGGTAAGAGAAAATAATTTATTTCGAATAATTCTCGGTTAATTTTGAACCAATTTCAACGATATTTTTTTTAAGATTGCATATATTATGTAGAATTACCCTTCCAAAGCCCAATTTTTGAAAAAACGATTCAATCACTTTTTATTTAAACTTTTATTGTTGAAAAACTCGGTCGGTATACCTGTTCTACTTTAGAACCCTCTTAAGCTTTACTCCCATGAGACTTAACCTAAAAAGGGAAAAATTGCAAATGACAAATTATTAAAACGCTTTTGCAAAATTTGGGCTCCGATACTGAAATTCTATACGGTTCGAAAATTGAACGAGAAATCTTGGAAATGGAAAAAAAAATATATCTCCAAATTTTGTTTTTCTTTATTTCCAATATTTCTCCTTCAATTTTCCATCTAAATTTTTAATTATCTTTTTTTTGTTTGAAATCGCATATATTGTGTAGAAGTACAGTACAATAGCCAAAATGATGAAAAAATGTTTCTACCCTTTTAAATTTGCACTTTTTTCTTTGTTAGGTTAGGTCGGTAACTGTTCTACCGTAGACCACCAATAAAAAGCAAATTGACAATTTTGACTTCGGGGCAGTAGCGTAACTAAGAGTGCGCGTGCCCTGCCCCTCTGCAAATTTTTGAAAAATACATAATGAAACATTGCACAAATCACAATATCGGTCAAATTCGAAATGATCTCTTATACTATTTTGATAAATTTTCGCTATTTTTGAGTTCGCTCATTTTTTCGATGCACACTTTCGAGTATTTAGTGTTCGCCATTTTCTTCGAAATTAAATTAAGAACGATACAATTTTTTGAATTTCGGTACATTGGTTTGTCCAAAACAATGGATGTCTCGATTTCTAATTGGTCAATTATATAAATCGATGACGATTTTATTCGGTATGAATATATTATGATTTGGTCGAGTTTGAAAAATCAATGACTGATTTTCTTTTTCGCCATTTTCTTCTATAAACTTAACCAGACATTTTTCAATTACATTTTTTCATCTATTATAGTCTAAAACGTGTGGACATTTGATAAAAAAAAAAACATATGCTCATTTTTCTTCGAGTAACCAAAATTACGGAGTCATTTTGAATGAAATAACAAAAATTTCGAAAATCCACATATATTTTTGAAAAGAATCAATGAACAATTTCAAAATTCAAGATGGCGGATTCAAAATGACGGCGCAAAATGTCCGTTCTCTCATGTAGATTGGAGTTTTATGTCTATTAAAAAAAAAAATATATTGAAAATGGCGTAACCAAAATAGCGAAACAATATTGCAAAATGCAAACAAATATTATTTTTAATTTGTATTCTTTTTCATATTCCGACAACGGATATGACTTCGGAAGAAATCGTAAATTTTCTGATGCGCCACATTGTATTTGATGTAGAGAATGGCTCTACTCGTACTGACATGGTAAGAAACAAACGATTAAAATAAAATAATTTCGTACCTACGTTATTTAATTAAAGTGGGGGGTCTAAAGTAGAACGGTTACCGACCTAACCTCGAAAAAAGAAAAGTGTACGTTAAAAATAATTGAAGCATTTTTTTTCAAGTTAGGGTGATTCTACATGACGTGTATACGATCCACAAAAAAATCGTCGCCGATGAAATTGGTTAAAAATTAAACGAGAATTATCCGAAATAATTTATTTCTCTCGCAGATAAGGGAGCTCGGAATAACCTACAAACCTATTGTACGTGTAATACACAATTACGTTCGTTCTACACGCCCTGAATCGCGTGACTCGAAGGATCAACATGCCGGACAAATCTGTATACGGCCAATTCCATTCAACTTATCCTTTCAAATCGAAGTACGCCGCATTTTGTTGTTTATTTACTTACATTATCTTATTGCGATCTATATATATATATACGTGTATTATTATCTTTGATATCTCGCTTCACATTTTGATTTTTGTGTACTGTTTGCAACTGTCTTTATCATTCATTCCTATATGTTTATTGTTTTTGATAACATCATCGTGTACACATACATATACACACATACATACATACGATTGACTGCACATCGAACTTCCATTATTCTCGCAATCTGTAACGAGACGTTTTGACGTTGTCAATGGCGTGTCGTCAACGTTCGTTAGCGTTGACACGCCAATGAATCGTTGAATTATTAAACCTGACATATTAATTTAACTTCTACTCGCTAATATTTTTTCAAGCAACAATCGTGTGTGCATTACTCGACAATGATCAAAATCCATTGTTTTTCTCCATTTTAGATTAAAAAAAAAAAAAAAAAATTGCATTTCGTTAATAAAAAAAAAACGATTGTCGCTCATTCGCAGTTATATTGAAAACGGAAATCGAGTGAAACCGTACGAAAATTATTCATGCCTCAGGTATAAGGCAGAAACATTTCCTCTGCGAAAATATTATCAACGCGTGCGATGAACATCTCCTCCGCCACTTGTGAGAAACGAGACCCGCAGTAACGTACGAATTATACGCTGGGCCCTCAACGCGTCAAATAATATTTTTCATATAAACATTCATAAATAAATATCCTTCAATTTCTTAATGGAGAAATAACGGTGATATATTTCAAACAATTCCCTGATTACGGAAACACGGATCGTAAATACGAGGAAAGCGAAGAAACGAAAGAAGGTGGCGGTGTGTAAGCGTAACCCTTCCCCTAAAAAGGGTTAAACCCTAGGGTCAAATGTTTATGCTCCGCGAAATTCGAGCCACTCGAAAGGCGAGCAACTGGTGACGGTGATCAATCAAAGCGCGCCGGTTCCTCGTGCAAAGACCACCATCTGACTGATCATCTCCTCCAGTTGAATGACGATTCTTCCCGGCTCATTAACCCGCGGTGCCAATTTGTAAATGCTTTTCCTTTTGGCCTTCCTGGAAAGTGTGTCGATTGATGGGAATGCGCGCGAAAACAATGGCCTTTCCTTTCGGATAAAGGACTTGCGATCATCAGAGAGACGGGTCTACAACATATGGCACCCCCCTGCAGTAAGAAGGTCAACAGGCAACGTGTGTATCGTACGTCAAGGTTCAAAGTGATCGCTCAATGATTGCCCACTGGCAGTCCACGGAGATGATTCGCGGCACATGCTTCGACTATATATACTACGAAGCAGATATCCGGCGCGATCCGACTATATACAACGTACGATTGCAATCTGCGCCGATGCGAACTCTCGAGGCTCCCATTCACATGTCGGATGGTTGGTCGGGTCGGCTGGTATATTCATATTGGTACCCACACTTGGGGCGATACCTCTCGCACACTAAGACCGACCGAGACCACTCGCGGTATACTATCTAACCGCGATATTAGATTTCATTTTAACAGTCCTCTATACTGTGAAAGTCTCCAAAACGACATGCCTTACGTGCACGCGTCTCGCATGCAATATATGCAACGTGCATCCTCGAACGCGACAAACAGCATCGTATACATGCACTGTACATCATTGCGCATAGGTGGTCCCTGCACGCGGCGGTTCTACAGGGTGTCTCGGAACAGTCGGATTGCATAGTTACTTTTTCTTGAACCCTCACTTGATGGTAGTAGAATGTGAATTAACAATTGAGCAATCGTGTCGTAAGGAGATCCTCATCGGTACAATGGTCACTTTCAGATCGTCTACCGATTGGATGCACTCGTGGAATTCCGGAGTCTTTCACTGAATATCGCTGAGAAAAAAAAAATCATAACCAACAGCTAGGGGAAAGCAACAAAGTCTGTATTTGCCGTTTGATTGGTCATCTTAAATCGTTTGGTAATCACCTACCTCTGCCGTTTGATCTCATGCCAATTTTGATTCATTGGCCTTACGATGGGTCATTTAGTTAATCGTTATAAATTCAACGATCGTGCATTTTGAAACGTTCGAATTTAAACGGTGATGTTGTCATCGCCGTCTGATCGATCATCTTTGATTGGTCAACCCAGAGAATGGCGAAAAATTCACGACGGATCGATCAGTAATCACGAGAGATGGCAGGTCCTTGCATTTCAATTGCATCTTTCGGTCTGTCCAATTTTTTTATGCAGGACTAGGAGTCGGAATTTTCTTACGTTTTATACGTATCTAAGAAAAGACCACCGATATGAAAGTCAGCGACTGACTGCCTGTACGTCATTCTGGAATTCGAAAAATCGTCAAAATGGATTTTAAATTTTTTAATCATACCAATTGCTTCTCGCGTCAGGTTTGCATGATGTCAATTAGAATCGTCAAACGATTGGGTCCTACAACATTTGCATTGAATCTTTTGATCTGCTTAATTCAACTATTCGTTTTTGTTTTAAATTCAATGACGAATCTGAACAATCGAGAATAATCAGAATCCCAGTCCAGGTTCTTTAAAATAAGTATCTGTCCACGAAATAGATAATTATTATTAGTCTCCAGTGTAAATGGATTATAAAAGCCATTTGGACTTTTTTTCTCTTACACCCTGCTACATTTCACTTCACCTTCCAGGTTACTTCCAAGGGAGGGATTGGCATGAAATGTCTTGAGCGATGACGTGTCCAGGGAGATTCTGAACTGTTCTGAAAGCTAAAATGTCTTGGAAGGCGAAGTATTCTGGAAGACAAAGTGTCCAACAAGGTGAAATGGCAGATGGTGAATTGGGAGATGGTGAAATGTTCTGCTAACGTTTAACTGACAATTGTTGGATTGTTGGCCCATTCCACCAAATCGGTCTGTTATCTAATGTCTCTATTAGGAACAATCTTTGCGAGTCATCCAGAAATCCGACTATCCTAGTTTGTTGATTGAAGGCCAATTAATCGAAGCGCAGACCACATAATTATTCGTTCTTTGTTTTGTCTTGATGAGATTCGGCCAAGAGCCGATGGTGTTCTCTCGATAATCTGATCCTTCAATTCCGTGACACCCCGTATAAATTCGTACATACACGTACACGGGGATTGGTTCGAAAGTCACCCAACGCGTTCGCTCGTCGTTCTCTCCCCTTGCGAGATTTGCAACCTCGCATTCCCGACGAAATCAAAGCCGGGGCAACCTTTCGCTCCTCTCCGCTTTTTCCTGTCGACGTCGTCGTCGATGTCATTCTCGCGCTATATATCGTCCATACATACACACATACACACACACATACGTGTATATATTGGAATCGCGTGAAGTGATATTGGAAATTATTGATCCGCGCCCACGTGTGTGTATACGTATACGTAGTGAGGTATAAGCCCGTGTCCCAGAGAGAGAGAGAGATAGAGAGCGCGCTCATCGTAACCCGGTTACGCACAGGAGCGCGTGCGCACACTCACGGGCAAACACCGCGCATCACGCCTTGTGTATACACGTATATACATGCACACCAATATTAGCGAAATGACGACGGCGACGATGACGAGAGCTGCAGCTAGTCGTGGAACGCTGTTCCCTCTGGCGCGCGTCTGCCCTTCTATACCTCCACTCGCGCTACTTTTGTATTTTATTTATTCCCCTCCCCCGCCTCTGCCTAGGATTCCCCTCGTCACTTCGCGTACGCCTATACATGTATACATACATATACATATATATTTTTTACATGTATATACCTTTCTTTTCGTCTTCTTCCTGTTCCTCGTCCTGCATGCCGTCTCTATACTCCGCGCAGCTTTTCAATTTTATTCGCCGCTTCGACGTCGAGAGTTTCAAATATCGTTTTCCCTTTTCGACCCCCCCCCCCCCCGCCCGCCCCCGGCGCCCCGGAGCCTCGCGCTCTTCCCACATCGTCGGCACCCGCCCCAGCCCGCTCTTACACGATTTTATCGATTCAATTCGAGCTTCGACAAATGTCGGAACCGGATGGCGTTCGGGGCTGTCGAAAGGGCTAATCGCTCCGTGGAATGGTCGAATTAATGGAATGTCAACAAGCGCGGGAACGCGTTCATGCGGCAAAAGAGAGAAGAGCCCAATTAAGTGCTTCCTGAATATCGTCCGCGGGAGCTTCCTTTGCACGACGGCTCAATGCGAACTTGGGAGACTTTGAATTGACTGCGTATAACTGTAATTAAGTAATGGATTTTCGAATCGCAGTCGAGTAATACGTATACATAACTGAAAGAACAATTTGCATGACCGAACGTGTGTATACCCTTTGTCATTTACCAGTCGTCGTGCCTCGTGCTCCCAGGATACGATATTACCCTCGACTTCACCTGTCTTGAAGCAGCTTTGTAGTTTAAGTTTGACCCAATATAAACTTAGGGCTGTGGATAACTTTGGTCATGCATACTCTATAGAAGCGTTGAGGCTCCGGCTTCGAGTCTCAATTCTGCTCCTGATGTCTTCCAAGGTCGTTGGCGGATCCCATGATGACATTTGGGATGAAATGGACTAACGCGAGGAGTCTCGGACAAGACGGGTCACGATTAGTCCGTGAGGGTTTCCAATGTGTCTTAAGGGATCGTCACGGAACTAACTTCCATCCATCAGTCATTCTCTAAGACTGTTCTAAGATTGTGTATGCCTTCATGCGACGTCAATTTTTTTTCTCGGTGATGGTTATTTATACCAATCCAACTTTTTGACTCGGTACGGTGAAAAGTATAGGAGAAGGGCGGCTCTCGACACTTGATACCCAATCACCTGTCCAGCTATACCTATACAACATTATTGCGCAGCGATGCCGGTGACTAGTGTTACGTTATCTAGTTAGCGGCATCGCTTTTTCTATTTATAACGTCGTAAGTACATATTAATTTCGTAATTAAATCGCAGAACTGAGACTTGTGTGATTTAATTGATTCCGATGCGATAATTCTAATACGTCAAGCGTTATTGGTCAATGACCTCCAAGTTGTTTGTTTTCTTTTTTCTTTCGCTTATAGATTCATCAACAATGTCTATAATATATACATGTCACATTTTACATTCTTCAATTTTACATTCTCTTTAATCCATTAACGCCCAGATGCTATACGAAAAATTTTCATTGACTTTGATGATCTTTTATTTTTGTTAATGGGTTATGTACAGTTGAAACCTGCGAGATGATGCCATTTTTATAGATCCATTGTGTACTCTAGTTGAAACGCCCTTTGACCTATTCGTGGTGTCACCAAAAGTGACAAGGGTGAGGCGGGGGTAATTAAAACAAGCCATCGACTCAACTCCAAAATGATTTCCTATAACTTCCTTTCACAATTAGGCGCGTTGGAATGTTGGAATGCGCATCTAACGTTATCGTCGGATAAAACGGGTCGGCATTGTGGCGAGTGTTAAAAAAGAAAAAGCAATCTAAAATTATCGTTCGGTACAACAGACGCGACGACGTTATCGGACAGTACAACCTGATACTTTATCGTCCAATGTAAAACAAAACGCTCGATATTATATCGGTAAATAAAAAGGCTTCGACTCGAGCGTCCGGCAAATAGGGGAGGCTCTTCGATCTGTAACTTCTTAATCGTTGTAGGATTACCTGATGGTCCTATTGTGGAGAATGCCAATACGCTTGCGGGAGTGGCCAATAATAATTTGCGTATCAAATGTTCCGAGGGGTGGCCCCTCGTCGCGGTGCATTTAAATAGAACGCAGAGGCCAACCAAAAATAATTAAATTAGCAAAACTTTCTTTATATATATAAAAAAAAAAAAAAAATAGACCAATATTACAAAGTGCATGAAATTGCAGCATCAAATCAATTTGCATATATCTCGTCAAGCAGGATCTTATTCGTGCCAAGTTTTGTTACATTCCAATATAGTTATAAAAAAAAGAAGCCAAGCGCGCCGATTGAATTGTTCGCCGTCTATTTTAAGATTGTCACTCTCTTTGCTATATATATAGGCAGAAATAGCCGTTGGTGCTTCGAGAGACTATCCGACCATCGACAAAAGCGCTTTTCCAATACATATTCCCTATTCACTGCACAGAGAAGGAAGGTCCGCCCTGATGGGGGGGAAGAAGCCTGCCTGTCGAACAACAGGTCAGGATTCCTCCCTCCTCTACCCATATACTACCCCGTAATCGATGTAAGTCGCTCATATATACGATTATTTTATAGGGCATTAATAAAACATCATTTAATGCCCTTTTTCGGGGGGCCGTTAATGCGACGAGCGATTTTATGAGCTTAAATTATGGTGCCAAAGGCGGCGAAGCTAGGTCTGCATTGTTTCCGACTTTCGACGACTTTAGGTCGCCCCCTCGCACACATATATAATCGAATCGTCATTCTTTAATCAAGTCTTATGATACACGATCTTTATGATTTATCGAAATCTTACATACATACACACACGTGCATAAAAGTACGTACAACAATAACAATTATTTTCTATAATTCTACGCATCAATTATTTTAGACGACAGTCAGTTTGAAATTGTTATAATTGCGAGTCCAAAGTGTCTGTTACTACTCGAAGGGAAAAAATCCAAAAAAATGGCAGCATGAGATCGGTGAATTTTCACCAATCCTGTTTGTTTCCAATGTCTCGAAACTTCCAAAAACTATACGTATACGAAAATATCCAAATAAAAGATGCTCAGTTTTTGCCACGTGACCTGCATTTATTTCACGAAAACTTTTGTATATAAATACAACAAATTACGACGTTCTGCGTCGCGGATTTTCCCTCTCGCTCCCTCTATCGCAATGAATGCTGGAATACGTAATTGCGCAACTCGAACGTGCGGGCATTTGATTCGTCGGCATCGTTCTTTCTTTCTCTCTCTTGAGAGAGAGCGAAACTTTCGAATTGCATCGTTTTCAGTTTCGAAGCCGGCAATTTGTTGATTCTCCTGCGAAAATCCGTCGATCGAAAGACCAAAGCAAGAAAACAAAAATGAAAAAATTCAGAAAATTACAACAATGGCGAATTTTTTTTTTTTTAATTTGAAAAATTGATTCAAAAGTGGATAAAAAAAAAAATGTCGGAGCCTCGAAAGTTTCGCTCGATCTCGGTGACAATCGGTCACTGAAGAAATGTGTGTCGGTATAAAGCAACAGCAACACGCTCGTTATAAACGTTCCTGCTTGAAATTCCGAAGTTAACCCTACTTGCCTATTACTTCCTGTTTGTCAAGGAAAAATGACACGACGTTGATGTATTCATCGTGTCGGTTCGATAGATTATGAAATCTTTATTATCTTTTTAATGCCTTTCAAAGTCTCGAATTTTTGTCGTTCCTCGTACACAATCACAACGAACCCTGTATTGGCAATCGAATTATTTATTATACTTAACACGGGCTTCGCCAATTATGATTTGGCATTTTCCTTTTATGCATCGCAAATTTTATCAATTCTTGTATTTCATACAATAACAATTGTTTTCAACGTTAAAGCAATATTTATCTCGAAGAAACATTTCAAAACAAACAGGATAAAAAATGTTATCAAAATAATCTCATATCGTACAAAAATAAGTTTCAATGTTGAACTACTGAAAAAAAAAAATGAATTAATCGAATCCAACAAAAAGTATTCATATATACACTTTTCAAACCAATTATTGAATTTTATTTATTTAATGTAATTCCGATTTGAAATGAAGAAATCAATCACTCGAATTTCTAGTCTCTTTATTCTTGCATAATAAACGCTTGTAAAATATAAGGAAACGCTTCTTAAACTTTTGGCACACTGCCGTCAATATTTTGATCAAACGAAAAATATTATCCTGTAATGAATAGTTTCCAAACCAAATATTGATCATTTTCGCACAAAACATTTTCTCGATATCGAACCGGACACTCCGAGGACCATAAAAAAAAAACGAACAAGTTTTGTAATAATAAAACGATAAATATAACAGTAGAAAATTAATCTTTTTTTTTCAGTCATAATTTCATCCACCATTTTTAATTTTTAAGATGCGTCGTCACTGTTGAAAATTTCAGTCAACGGATAATTGCGAAGAAATAAAACATTTTTTCTTGTACATTGATTCCAGTAGTCTTTCGGGAGAAATACATTTGGTCCGCCATTTTGAATCCGGCATTCAAAATGGCGGACCAAAATACGAAATTTTAATGAAATCGCACGAAAAAAACGCCGCTTTGATGTTTCAGAAGTTGTTGATTACGAATCTGACGTCAGACTATCAAACTTAAAACTGGGGGCTTAAAGATGGCGGACGAAAAAAAGTTATTCGTCATATTTTAAGTACGGAAAATCCAAATATTTTTAACAATTTTTACAGAGTTATGTAATAACGATACGTAAAAATGTAACCGAAGAAAATTAATATTCCCATTTTTCTCCAGTCACAAATTAATCCACCATTTTGAATATTTAAAATGCGATGTCACGGTTTTAAATGGCAGTCAACAGATAATTACGAACAAAGAAAATATTTTTTTTTTTTCATTTGAATCGCCTCTTTTAAAAATGGCGACATTAAAATGACGAAGATAGCGAACGAAATTTTCGCGTGGAAGAAACCGATTCAATTTAATTCGTGATATTTTAAGATTTTCACCAACCAATCCAGAAGTCTTAATAATTTACGTAGAGCTTCGTAAATTAACGAGGACATGCATAATCCATGCGAATCTAATTATGGACTTGTATAAGGTACTTAAACGGGACCTTGCCAAAATCTTACGAATTCGCGTAACGTGCAGCTCGTCATGATTTATAGGCCATTGTCCGTGGATGAAGAAAGAAAAAGGAAAGGACAAAGAAAATGTAGTATATAGCGGCACTGGTTCGAAGGAGGCGAGCACGACCGATGCTGCGGTATGGCCGGGGGGCTATGAATAATTTTCCGGTACAAAGTTCACCGGATGGTTCGCAGTATACTTTAGATCAGTACAGTAAGACTACGATACAATCGGCAAAGGAACGAAGGATGAGGTGAACGAGTAGAGGGGTGGGATATGTAATTACATATCCCTCCTATTAAAAGCAGAATAAATTTATAAATTCGGCAAATGAATGAATCTCTAATTTCATATTTTATCATTTTATCATTTATTTGAATTTCATGGATTCAAAATGGCCGCTGAATATTTCGGCAAAAATGGTCGCCAAAAAAATAATCCATTTCGCAGGATTTCCTTTCGTATATACCTCGAGAAGACGACGACACATGTTTTTAGCTAACATCATATAAAGTAAATACCTTGACGTTTGTTATCGATAAAAATATTTTCAAAATTGAACTCAATTCTGATTTCCCTATTATGTACTGCTTTATCATTATTCAAGTCTCAAATAAAGTACGAATTTTCCGGATATTTAATTACGAAATCTACGTCGAATTTCCAAAAGACAAAATGGCGGACTATGACGAATAAATTTTACAAAAATACATCGAATTCGACTTTCACTTATCGCTGGATCATATTATAGATTTGCAATTCTGATATTTTCCAATTAAATCTCCCAAAACGAAACTCAAAGGCAATATATAGAAAAAGAATCATTCCAAGCGAATCCGTTATAAAGGCAAACAAATTCGCCCGCCATATTGGATGTCAGGACTTTCGTTTGATTCTGTCGCTCGAATACATTCACTGCACCCCATCCTAACTTATATACTCCCTCGGTAAGATCTGCTGTATTCCCCGCGAGTCTGCGTCTTCCCTTGTGTCGTTCTAAAAAAGCAATCGTTCCGAGCGACTCCTTATATATAGGGTAGTCGCCGAGAAAAATTTTCTTCCTGATGAATGTTTAAACCTATTGTAATCCATCCATCAATTCCCTTTTTTCTTATCGTGTCTGTATATATTTAATGTACACGCACATCCAATAATAACAATGCATTTATAATAAAGACCCTCCACTATACATGCATCATTGGAATTCTCCATTGTTTTACAAAAATGATCCTTTCTTTTTTTTTAAATTTCTCACCCTAGTAGACGCGTGGAATCTTGCGCATATACGCTCGTGGCAATTTTAATGGCAAATCCGTATATGTATACAGATGCTCGTGACATTCGCATTATTTTCACCAAAGGCAAATCGCTTCCTGCAGACGTGTACCGTCCCGAGTTTCGCCGACGTCGGATTTTGTTTCTTCTTTTCGCCAGCTGCTTCTGAAGCGCGGCCCTTGTCGCATCTTTCCACCCCCCCTTTTGCGCCCTCTCCCCTTCCTCCCTCTGTTGTCACCCTCCCTTGTTCTCTCTCCCTCTCTCTCTCTTACTCCCTGTCTTTCTCTTTCTCCCTATATTGCTCTCTTTTAGGCTCGTGCACCTTGACATTTTGTCTTGGGTATATACCTCTATATATATAACTATGTCATACCGATAGTTCCAGGACTGTCCATTAAAACGTTGCGAAGCAACGTTTTAAGGTCGGGGAATCCCCTATACTGTTTTC
>JAPYZR010004065.1:0-21676 GCA_030522945.1 Trichopria nigra
AAGCTCGAAACGCGTCGCGTCGATATATTTTAATAATGACGAAGTCTATAAGGCGGATAAAATTGACGGATTAACATTAATCCAAAATAAAAATTATATGTACAGAAAGCCGATAGGGGGATATGCTACTATAATAGAACATCATTTTTGTCACAATTCGCCCAAACTTTAACTAAACAGTCCTTAAGTAGCACTATTACGCACCTCTCAACAATTCACTATTTCTGATTGTGTCAAATATTCTCACGACCATTCTAACCAAATATATTGTCGTAATTGAGATAATAAATAATTAATATCTTGTAAGATGGCCCCGTTAATCGGTTTCTAGCAAACTATTTAGATATTTGTCAATTAAACAGCTTCGTTTCTGTCGAAATACGTGTACCATATTTCCCGACAGTACTAAGTTCTATCTGTCATCGCACCAATTCATCGCGGTGAGCTATATATATATATATATAATATAGGACACAGGACATAGGTCAGTTTTACTTGCTTCTATACCATTATGGTTCAACTAGCAAGGTTTATCATCATCCCTCACAGTACAACACATAAACATTTAACAACATATACCTCACAACACTTATATCATCTCACAACAATCGGTCCCGTGAACGGTCAAATCGGTGGTCCCTAGCAGGCGCACCATATTACGCTATGTAAACAAACGCACGGAAAATTAAACCATTCACGGTGACAAAAACTACCGACAGATGTCGATAGCCGCCACTAATTTGAACCTTCGACAGCAATAATGTTTATTTTCCGAATTAATATTTTTCAATACAAATTTATAAAAACATTGCTAGACAGGGATTCGAACTGGGAACTTCAGTTTAAGAGACCAGCACGCTAACCACTTACTCATCGGCTCCCCTTATATATAATGTATATACATATACACTAATACTGCAAATTAAAAGAACTGTATAAACATTGTAACACGGCGATTTACAATGCAATTTAAAATGAACTGTAATCGAACGGTATCGATGAAAATTTGGTATGTTTGTCAGGCTCGTGATGTTGACATGTATTCATATTTTTCTATATCGCATATCGAAAATTTGTCGATTTCAATATTTCCTATATTTCCCCAATTTATCGCTCATTGTTCCCCGACTTCCTCGACGTAATTCGAGGAATATTTGACATAATATTAGGTAATGGACTATGTTTCGCAATTTTATTTGTCATTTAATTTCTTTATCTGATCGTCATGTTATTCAGCTGATTTTCGTGATCAGTAGTAAAGTAATGGTCTCAGCGGTATGCGCAGAAGGGTCTGGGCGTGAGCCTGATGCCTGTAGCTGCTGTCGGTTCAGATCTTGGCGGTAGTAGAAAATTATATATACGTGATATCAAATACGATTTATTTACATTTTGCAACTTATATTACAAATTAAACCTAAAACAGGTTACTTTAAAAATAATACATTAATATGTACTACACGTCTGAGCAATGTCGATCTGCCCTTGAAGTACCGAATTGCGACAATCTTGCGAGCCAAAGCGAGCCAGTGGTCCAGGAGTCGGAGGACCCATGGGCGAGGCTCTCAATTCTTTTTTTTGATATATATGTATATATAGGTGACCAGATTAAATACTTTCTTCAAATCTAACGGTATGGATCGAATTGACTATCATTTATCTTCGTGAAACGAGATTCGAAATAAGTTTAAAATACATTCCAGATTTGCAGCATTTCCACCAGTAACATTCTTTGTCATATATGTCGCTTATAATGCAAAGGCTCCATTTTCAATGAAATAGATTCGCTATTTTACTTATCGAGCGACCGTCCGTTTTTCGAAGCACGCACGCGCGACATAGCGGCAAGAAGATCCCCTCTACCACTCTTCTGTCCTGCCGTTCGTCGCTATCAGGGTTCATTTCCGACCGAGTTCTACGAATCAATAAAGTTTCGAAGCAAACTAATAGTTTAAATTCATTTATAAATGGTAATAATAGAAATACCACTATTGGTGGCAATCGTAAAATTGCTTGAAGGGCTGTAACCGGCACATACGCAAGGCACTAGCGTCGCGACGGTCTCGTGGAATTTGCGACTGAACGGGTCTCGTTGAAGGGTGAGCTTTATACGAAAATGCTAGACTTTAAGTATGCCCGTTCCATCCACATACATGTATAGTTGTACAATATTCATCCTACCTTGGGCAATTGTAAAATAACACTAGACGATTCGTTCGAACTGCGAGTAGTAGACAAAAGTGTTACACGCCGCACCGGCAATTTCTATTTTACCGAGTGATCGAAGAGAGAGAAAGAATGCACCCTATCTCTGCACGGCACTGTGCTCTAGGCTTGTGGGCATGCATCAGTAGGGTGTGCGCGATCGTCGAGTTTCCCGGGCCAAACCTACTTATTTGCCCTCTCGGCTGTCACCCCTGACAGCGAAACGCGTCGCTATATAGTGCGGATTCTGTAGCCTTTCCTGTAGTACTCCAAATTTCACGGGAAAAGTAAAGATAATGTTTGATGGGTGATATTATTTTATGTGTATAGGACCGGTGGCGAGGTGGACGTAGGGGCGAAAGCAATTGGAGAAAGCGCATGCCGCCCAGCAGGATTCAAGTCGCCGACGTCGGCTGGCACTCAGACGACCCCCGAGCTGATATCGATGGTGAGTAACAGATATAGACAGAGAAAAAAGAATTACGTAAATGTAATGTTTTTTTAAAAATCGTTAGACGTATTGTCTCTTGTTTAAGCCGTTCGCGGCAATTATTAAGTGCCGACCGAACAACATCAGTTTAGAATTGTGTTATAATAATTAACTTCTTGACGTTAAAAGGATGGTGTTACAGTAATCGGTCCAAAATTCGAAAATTGAATATTTACGATTCCTAGACGTTTTATAAGTTTTTTAAACATCTGAGTAATTATCAGAGACATCCTAGCCACTGAGAGCGGTCCATGCGCGCCCGCGCGTTTGTGCATGCCTGTGTGTGCGTGTGTGGTATATGTAAACAAAAAATAGGGGCATCGCTACTGCTTAGTTCGTCATTGGTCAGACGTACACTAATCTTTTTGAGGTTATTTCATATGCAATTATAAGTTGCAAAATCCGACTAAATCATATTCCACATCACGTGCATTAATTACTATGGCTATTTATATTATCATTTTATGTATAAAAATTGAAAATGAACGGTTTAAAAATAACTTGTCCCTCATATCAGGTTGGACCGAAGTACTGAACGTGTTTTTGGATTTGATATATCCCAAAAACTAATCAGATCTAAATTGAGCGAACTATACAGGCGACTATAATAGGCGACGCGTGTTTTTTGACATATGCATATGTATATATTATATTTATTTAGTTAGCCACAATTCGTAGTAGCGTTTACGTACACGCGTACGTACCGTACAAGGTCACGGACAGAAAATTTATTGTTTATATTTTTAGGTCTATTATTAATTAATTAATTTATTTATTTATTATTAAACAGACCTATTGGCCCTTAAAAACATGCAATAAATGCAATAGTAAATTAAATATATTACGTTAATAATATATTACGCCACGCATTAAGTAAAAAAGATAAAATATAATTTTAATTGTAATAATTAAAAATGACGATGAGTAACCTCTGTTTATGGCGTGAAACATGGACTTTTGAGGAAAAGAACATATGGTCATTTTTTTCGAGTGACCAAATTCAATACTTCGATCCTAACGTAATCTTTGGTATGTATTTAACTAAAAAATGATCAATGATGTCTCTTGGACGGATCATGCAATTAAGGTCATCAACAGTGCCATTGATGCGTCTTCGCCAGACTTGAAGCTAATTAGGTTGTTGGGGATGTGGAACAGGTGGTGTCGTTACAAGATACGAAAAACTAACTTTTCTTAATAGCATAAGCAGCCGGAACGGCACATGGTATTACAATATATTCTATTACAATGATTTCCTTCCTGCATAAAGGTCGGGAAGATATAAAAGTTTAAAATTGTAGAATAAATAATTTTTTTTTTCAATTATACAAAAATATTATTAATAAAAAATAATATATTTTAAGAAAAAAACTTTTTCCAAAATGATTATTTAATAAATAATTTATTTTTACTTATAAAAATTTTATTCGATATGAAACTTATAAGAAAATTAAAATTCAAAATGTTTACTTTATTAAATTAAAATTAAAATTAATAAAAATTGATTAAAAATTAAAATTAAAACTAAGGGCTTCGCCCCTGCGGACTTCGGCCGACAACCCCACCGGGTGCTCCGCCCCCTGGACCCCTGGCGCGCTTCGCTCGCAAAATTAACCGACCAAAACACGAACTTACCTGTTGTGTAGTTCGATTGGAATTATTTGAGTCGTCTCGTCCGAATATAACATACTATAGTTGTGTACTTTGTGCACAATTTTCCCATAATATTTCAAAAAAAGAAACAATAGAATGTCATGTTTCCGCCTTATGTCCTGTCACCATATACGTTGCGACTAGAAACCTTCAATAGTTTAAAGTACAAATTGCAATACTTGGGGTTAAGTGTATGTTCCTGCCTGAAGGGAGATTTAAGTAAATTGATTTTTGGACGGAAAATGATTGGTTTAGAAATCAATGATTTGGTAAATAAAGGATACCACGTTTACATAGGCCACATATAGGTATTATTAAAATTCCTAATGCTTTATCTGTTATGATTTTTTGTAAACATTGTAAAATTACTGAGAATGGTGGAAAAGCATAAAAATAAAATTTTGAATATATGATAGAAATATATTTTTTACATTTAAAATTAATATTTGATGCAAAAAGATCATTGTCAAATGGACCAAATTTGTTATCAATGGCCAAAAATGCTTCCGAATCTAATTCCCATTCGGTCTCTGGTGATAAAGTACGAGATTCTTTATCTGCTATTACATTTTCTTTTAATTTAATGTAAGAAGCAATGATCAAAATATTTCGCCTTTCACACCATTCCCAAATGTGTATCGTAATCTCATTTAATTTTTTTGTACTGTCCATCACCATATTATATAAGAAATCGCTGTAGTGTTATCCACACGCATTAGAATTTCCCAATCTCTATAATTTGATGCAAAACAATGTAATGCACAAAAAAAACAGCTTTTAATTCTAAATAATTAATGTGATGTAATTTTTCTTCTGAATTCCACCAACCGTGAGTTTTTTGGTCTTTACAACATGCTCCCCATCACGTAAGTGACGCGTCAGAATAAATTTCTAGCTTATAATTAAATTCTCGAATAGGATTATTAACAAACATTATGTTTTTAAGCCACCAATTAAGTTCAAACTTCACACTTTTTGTATAATTTCCAAATTTTTATCATAATCTCCTTCGGACTTACAAAAAGCTAAATACTTTTCACGTTCCATGGATTTTGAATAAAGCCATACGTATTTAACTGCTGGACATACTAACACAATGTAACCAATACATTTGGCAAAATCACGAATTGTCGGACTTCGGCCGCACCCGCTCAGTGTGCCATAAGTTTACGAATTTGATATACCAATTCACATTTGCTCCATACAATTCGATTGATAGTATATGAAGCTGAAACGTATTAATTATTTATATTTCCATATAGATTAATGTGCTTCTTTTTATATGTTTGTGTTATAAAATTGAATATGAACATTTCTAAAACTTCTCCCCTCCACCGTAGGTTGGACGATATATTGCCTTAAGATATAACGAGGAATTTAACACGTCAAAATAACATACCAAAAACTTGCAAAAAGGTTTTTTGATCATCCCCCCTCTATTTTAATATGGATATATCCCAAAAATCTAATCATATCTAAGATCAGCCAAAATAGAAATTTGAAAAAAAATAATTGGTGGTTTTGCCACTGTGGCCTTCGGCCGCCAACTCTACCGGGGCCTCCGCCGCCTGGACAATCGGCGCGCTTCGCTTACAAATTTTGTCACTAACTTCAGAAAGATATGGAAGTTTAAGGCTTATCAAAAAAATGTGTGTTTTGTCTTTGCGTCGTTTCGTCAATCGAAAATTGAGGAAACTACGCAAGTTTTTAAGAATTTTCCTATAAAAAATGTAGATGGTTTTTTCATTTCCCCTCCTCTATAACTTGAAGGATATATTTCAGCTTTATTTTGATCTAAGTTGGGATCAGACATATCCAAAAAGAGGTAATGAAAGCTTTTCTGTGAATTTGGTTGTGAGCTAAAGCTCGTCAAAATCACACCGTGGGTTCCTTATGGTATGAAACGTGGACATTTGATGAAAAAATAGGGGGTAATTTTTTTTGCCAGTGTGACCAAATTCAATACTTCTTTCGAGTTACGGTGCAGGTCGAAGTAATTAAAATAAATTATAATCGTATGTAAGTCGAGGTAAGCGTTATTCGTTACACTTTCGCAAATTTATTCAAATATCCTACCATCTTTCAATACCTTATACACAACTGGTACATCTGTGTTGGAAGTATCATTCACCAACCAGAGTCAACTTTATTGGAAAACTTTCGTTTTACATGATCTCCTGTACACTTTCCAATCAGCTTTCCAAAGAGCATCTAAGCACATTTACTAAGATAGAATGCATTGGACATAGGACATAGGTTAGTTTTACTTGCTACTCTACATGTCGTTGTGCTTCAATGAGGTTTGTCATCATCCGTCGCAGGAAAACATATAAACATTTATCACGTCGGGATATCAGAATCCTTTTTTTTTTATTGGTTCTTAAATCTTTATAAGGTTTTAAAATAATAACAAAACAATTGGTACTCTCTAAAGTTGAATCAGCGAAAATCCGCTGATTTGCAGCCTAAACCCTACGCTGATTCAAATTTAGAGAGAATTTCGCCTCTGCTGCCTCTGGTTAACATTTATATGGCGGTCAGATAGGAGAAAAAATGTTTTTTACTTTACTCTGATACTATAGAATTTTATTTCGTTGATTGATTTGTTCGCATAAAAAGTTTTAAAAACCTTTTATTTTACATTAATAAAACAGATACCGAAATAATTACTCGTAAATTTGTAGGAATCGTCTGAGGAATCGACGCGCAAATTGCTGGAACGAGAATTGCGGCTTCTTGATCCACGTGATCTGCGTTCTCACGCATGGTTTCATGGCAATACTCTTCGCGGGGGTCGCAAAGGTGCGGAGAACGAAGTACCCAACGACGGCGATTTTCTTGTTCGAGATTGTGCATCGCAACCCGGAAATTATGTCCTCACGGTCAGACACAAGGGGCAGGTTCTTCATTTTGTCATCAACAGGGTATGCATATTTTTTATTACCAAAGTCGGTTGCTCCCAAGTGCCACCTCAACTATTTTATCCGCAATTAATACGCTTGAAAAATTGTTACATATCTACGGACCAACAGTATGCTGCATCTTAGACAGTGAGTTTTCAGGAAATCACTTAGTGTGTAGACTGCTTCAAATAATTTTGCTAGACGAAGTGCAAACGTGATGGGGTACGATCGAAAAGGCTGAGGAAGATTATTCTTACGTCTCGGCTGCAATGAAAACCATCTTTCAATTCTGCTTACAAATAATGTTTCCTAACTGGCGGAGATAATACGGCAAGAGATGAATCTTTACATAATTTTATGTAAAAATATTTCTTACCCAAATTCGATCCGACGATGTATAGGTACTATCTAATTGCTGACCAATTCAAGATCGTCGATTTGAGAGCATTTCTTGGTTTAAAAGGGATATAAGGCAAATATATATTTTTTTTTTATTTTTTGAAAAAAAAAATAAGGTTTTCTCGATATTTACGGCCACATGTCGGAGCGCATAAATTTTCATAGAAATATGAATAATGAAATATATTCTTCCATTAATTAAAACTATTCGAACTTTATTTCTTGGTGAATATGGCCATTTTAAATTATATATGAATGACAACGCGAAATTTGTACAATATAAATCGTTAGGTTCCATTGTTAACTAAAATATACGAAATCGTGAAAAAACAAAGATGTTTACTATTGCACACTGTATAATGTAAATCGTTTGTTACACTCACCTGTAGAAAACTTGACTTCATAAATGGCATTTATCTAATACGCAGTGGCCTCCCTATATCGCTAATGTAAGAAACTAACAAGTGGTCTATTGCAATATGTGTGTATACGTTTCGTCTCAGATAAACTGCGTGGACTCGGCAGTAAAGCTGTCGCAGGCTATCCTGCCTTATATACATACTTACATTTAAACATTGTCAATATTAATCACGTTAGCGATTTGGGAAGAACAAATGTAAAACGTGATTTTTTTAAAATCGTACATTTTTTACTAAATTGGAGGGTGGCCTTTTTCACTTTTTCACGTAGCTAAATGCAACCTCGGTAACGTGGTGCTATTATTCCAGCTCGTGCTGCAGCCAGACACAGTTTATGAGCGTGCCCAGTACCAATTCGAGGATGAGGCTTTCGACACGGTTGCTGACTTGATTACTTTCTACGTTGGCAGCGGTCGTCCCATTAGCCAAGCAAGTGGCGCACGCATCGTTACTCCCAGGCCACGAAAAGTTCCACTTGCTTGCAATATCTCAACTGGAAGTAATCAACAGTGTTCAAGCCCTTCATCATCCTTCTCGTCGAACTCACCTCCTTGTCTACCTCGCAAGCAGCAGCGCAGCCAATCGCTCACCCAAAGCGAACAGCAACAACATAATTCCAACGCCATTCAAGCCACTACTTTACCGAGGGTTCCCCCTATCCCATATCAAATTCAATCTACTTGTTCTTTGTCTCTTGGACGTCGAAAAATCACTCGCGTAGTATCTGATCCTGCACTGAAGAAGCAGCAACAACCCCTTCCCAGTTTACCAGACGAAAATCCGTGTGACAAACAGCTCCCGAGTCTGCCTCTACGATTACCGCAACCGCCATTGAATTTACAGCATGAAGTTTTGAATACGTGTACATCACACTACCAGTATCCTAACTCCCATCACCAGCGATTTGGCTGGGATCCAAGCGAGGGACTACCTGGAACTCCTCCGAACCCACCTCCAAAGCCTCCACGACTTCCATATGTTCCTACGCATCTCCATCAGGGCCGTTCGCTTTCTAACCACCAGCATTATCACCAAAGTCATCATCAGGCATCAGGAAGCGATAGTGGAAACGGTTCTGGTGACAGCGAGTTTGAGGGAATTAATTCAGTAGGAACTGTTACTCCCTCAATAAAAGGCGTCGTTATACGCAGTTTTCATAACTCGACCGGTATTCAAAACGAAGAAAGTAACGATGAAGTATTGATCACGGAAGAACAAATCCTTGCAGCTGCTCCAATGCTCGAAGTAGAGACGATATTTGATCTTGAAGGATTCAATACTTTATTACTCCCAACTTCAGAGCACAAACCCCTTGATCAAACGGCTCTAAGAGGCGTGTCAGATATGTTACATGACTTTGCATCGAGGGTGCTAGCTTCACACATAACGAAAATCGACGTGGACGTAATTCTTAAATCGAGGATCGAGGAGCATGGTGAATTCTTAGGAAATTTGAGCGGCTTGGAACTAGTAACGTTGCCTCATGGGAAGCAGGCCAGACTCGACATTATCGAACGATCTGAGTGCTTAAAATTACTAGTCGCAGTTACTGTATTAGCTGGTGCCACAGCTATTGAAAGAGCATCAATAATTAGCAAGTGGATTAAAGTGGCCATCGATACGAAGACAGCTTTGGGGAACCTTTACGGGTTTTGCGGAGTCATGTTGGGACTTTGCTTGCCTCAAATACAAAGACTAGCAAATACTTGGCATTTACTGAGGCAAAAACATACAGATGAAGCATTTAACTTCGAAGCCAAGTTAAGACCGACTCTAAGGGCTATGAATGAGTGTACCAATCCACAAGCACCAAACACAACGGTACCACATTTGCTGCCAATTGCTTTATTGAATGAACGGGATTTCGAAGATGTTCTCGGTATTGTTCTGATATTTAAATTTACTATTTTAATAACTATAGAAGATCACAAATTTAAAAAATTATTACTAATTTCATTGTTTATTAATGTATTGATAAACTAAATTCTTGTAATAACACTAACCAAACATTTGTTACAAAGTTTACCTTAAACTTAATAATACGCTTATTGACATTTGCGTTTCCACTTGAATTATTGCCTTAAATAATTGAAATTAAAATTAAATTTTTATCTCTTAACCTCTTTAAAAATTAAACATATTTATATTACCCATAATAACAACCACTGAGTATTTGTTTTGAGTTGTTCATCGCTAAAGATTAAACGACGTGCTATATACAAAATGAATTTAAATTTAATGTGCATCTCTTGTTACTTGTAATATACTGAAGATTATTACCATGTTCATTATCTTGCCCGTCGATAAACGGCAAACTATTTAATTTGTGCAAAAGAAATGTTGTAATTCTTTAACATAATCGATTTAATTGTCAGTGACTGATTTACTTAGTAAATCAATATTTAATATGCATTTAATTATGTTTCACTGCACGACATAACCTTGCCTGCTGTCCTTCGGGTCTACAAAATCACCTAAGTTTCATGCTAAATTCAAAGACAACAGCGGGATTATCATTCAAATTAGATTTGACTTTGACGTAGATTGAACGTTCCGCCATTCCATAACCCAATTTTAAAACTGTACGTTTTTGATACCGAATTCAATATTAATCTACTCCAAAAATCCCCGAGTAATGCGAGTTCCGATTAAGTTCAAAGTAAACCTCACTCAATTAGCTACGTTAATCCCTTCTTTCACAGCCGCATTTAAAAAGTTAAATTTTTCGGCCTATAGGATGTCCTCAGGATTTCCTCAGAAGATCCAAATGTCCGCTTTTCATATTCTCTCTGTGTATTCAGGTCATCCCTAGTATAGGTCACAGCAGGATGCCCTGGGGAACTCTTGAGGACATCTTAAGATGATCTGTACGGGATGACAATTTGTTCGTAACCTAACCATGTAATGGTCCAAACGGCATATTTTTAACTTTAGTCGGACGACATTTTCTTAATTAAATAATTATAACATTAATCACTCCTATGGCGCACAAAACTGAACGTTATAACTACGGTATGCACCACTTGAATATTTCGAGCCTATATGTTCCATTATAACAGACAAGAAATTGATAATGGTACACGGTTTTAGTAATTCTCAAAATCGAAAATGAAGCAAACAAAATATCTTGACTTTTAATTAGTCGACTTAAAATAATATCGTCATATATTAAAGATATACAGTTTTTTTCATTTTTTTTTCTCTGAGCATACCAGCTATATAGGAAGAACTTATTATGTGCACGCTCATAAATTTTTAACATTTCTGTATTCTTTGTAATTTATATACTTGAAATTTACTACAGAATTTTAATACCTCGGACAATAATACTTGTGTAGTGTTATAAGTATTATTCGAGTATTCTAATATGTTGTACGTGATATTTGATATATATTATTTTACATAATATTCACATAATCTATTAATTCTCGGTCGACGAAACAGGCTAAAATATTTCCATTTTTTCAGTAACAGTTCCAACTTCCGGACTGGAATCTGAAATCTTGGTATCATGGGAGAAATCTGCTGCCGATTGTGGGCTGTCCATTGTCTGGGCTCATCTTGAATCTTCGAGAAAACTCGCTGAGAATCTGCCACTGTTCCGGCGAAACGCCGAAATCGCTCTCGAAGGCTGTCGATGCGATGAACTATTGCAAGATGCCTTTCGCACAGAATTTCACATAAAATTTTTGTGGGGTAGTCGTGGTTCCACTGTGGGCCCAGAGGAGCGACATTCTAAATTTCTCCAGGTGCTCGACGCGATGTACGACAAATGTGCTATGACGGAAGATCCTCTGACATAAAATATAATTTTAATCGTTCATCGTCTTCGATCTGCGTTCTAGTCTATTCTGAATTTTGGTTTAGTTGTTCTTAGTACAATAAATTCAATGCTATTTATTTCAGATAATTTATAGACAACGACCTTGTGAATATTAAAACGAATAGTGGTTACCGTTGCAAGAAGAGGAACTTTATTACATTTTGAATAAACTTACATGCATAAAATATAACGGTAATTTTAATACTGTAATGACGAAAATATACTACTTAGAACTATCTATTCAATTTCATGAAACACGTTGCACAACTGTAGTATAATTAACACCTACATTTAATATATTCTTTTAAGAATATGTTGTGTGTATCATGTACATAAGTACACCGTTAACTCGAAGGCTGTAAATTTTACTAGAATTGTAATAAATTTATTTGGAATTACAATAAATTTACCATTTTTAATATCAACAAGAAAAATATTCATCAATAAATTGGACCAATTCCATATACTATTAGGGAAGAATTCCTGTTGACGTAAAGTATTTCACCAACAAAAAAAAACACACATTTCCATCTAAAAATAACGTTGCCAAGTTCCATAAAAAAAAAAAACATTTCTCTGTGGTATTATCTAAATTAGAAAAATTTCAATGAGTATTTATTATCTTACAGGGTATAGTACTTGGCACTTTCGCTGGTGACACTGAATGGTGACACATGCAAGTATTTAATAAAAGTGCAGCAATGGTTCAAAATATGGAGAGTTAACATAAATGAAAGCAAATCTGCATAAATAACATTTACCCTACGTAAGCCTAGTAAAATTAGAGATTCGCCAAATTTCGATTTACCTTTTCGGGCATGTTGGGGGTGTCAAGAAAAGCTTATTTTTGAGTTTTCATATTCATAAAACTTTCATATTCATAATATTCATAAAACTATACGGAGCGCGTTACCTAGACTCCGTAATCGGTGACCCTAAACACCTGGAGCGCGTCTTCTGTTTGTAATAATCAAAAACTACATCAGAGCGCGTTACCCAAACTCCGTAATCGGCGACCTGGTGCACCTGGAGCGCGTCTTCAACGGTATATAGTGTAGTTGTATACAATTCTCACTTCACCTTGTATCCGCGTATGCATATTCAATACAGGTGTGACAAAAAATAGTGTACGTATCACGGGCGCGAAATCTTCGCCTTCGGCGAGCACCACTCTTTCCGACAACTCGGCTCACTCGTCACCCTCGCTGCAATTGCTCTGTTTCCGCCCTAGATACGTAATATACTATTAAGACATCACAAATTAGAAAAGAGAATAACTATCATAACTTTCAGGAAAGATGGTTGAACACAGGCGTTGCGAATAAATTCACAGCATGATAATGCACACAATCAATTTATTATCAAGAGTATCAGTATAAATAATGACCTTGTTTGACATGAAAGGTCATTCAACAAAAATAAAAAATGTCATATTTTCCGCAGTTTTACATTTAAACCTTTTTATCACATTTAAACCTTTTTATCTTCGGCATAAATTAAAAGAAAAACATACTGCAATTGCAAATAATAAAGATCCAAAGAATAAGAATAGATTTAACATGAAAAAATCATATGGCCGTTATATTCTTTTCAAGAAGAGAGAAAGGAAATGGTGGTTCAGGCTTACGCATTTGTGCGGTGATCGGTACACTTCTGAGGTAGAACCAGATGATGGGAAAGTCGATGTCCTTTTCTTCAACCCGACATTCAGATGGTGAACAGAATCGTCGTCAGCTGTTCGCACGATGTAGGACGAATCGGCATTACCACGTGGCCAGAGTTCAGTGTCACGACTTTACTGGAGAAGATGGTATCACTTATGGACGATATCGACTTGGTGTAGATGGTAATTCCAATAACGATGCGCATCGAATCGACCAGATGGAATTATTGATATACTGGCCTGATGACTGAAGACTTCAACCACTAAGATATTAGAAGAAAAGATGTGCCGCTTGGTCTGCGGTTGATGAGAATCTGGTGGACACCGGTCTCTTCGTTCACTAGGGGCCTCAACTCCCTCTTCCCGAAAACTGCGCAAGACGCTTCTGCCCATCTTCGCGTTCCCAAACTCACCACGGCCCTTGCGTCTATCGCCCTACCCTAGGTCGATATCTCTCTCTCTCTCTCTCTCTTTCTCTTTCTCTTACAAATTATCAATAGACATATACATGTATGTACGCGACTTAACACGCTATACCTTACAATATATATATAATTTTGATTTATAACATTTTTTCATAGAGTGTCTACTTTTCGAGATATTTGAAAGTTTCAAGTTTGAACGGATATCCGATGTCGGAGTAGATACTTTGATTGCACGATGTATAAGAAAATTGAAATGTTCAATTTCGTTTTCAAGTTCTGCAAGATTTTTTAAAGACATTGCAGGATATATTTTCGGTTGTGCAGGGTGTTTTGGTATAAACTTGAAACTTTCAAATATCTCGAAAAATAGACACTCTATGATAAAATGTTATAATTCAAAATTCAATCACTCTGAGGAGTACATACAATAATGATAAAATCAGTTGCCCCACACCGCACCCATGGGGGTGGGGGGTGGGGGTAGGGACAAGTTCCAAATTTTAAATGGGAACCCCTATTTTTGACTGCATATTCGAATTCTTTGGATAAAAATTCGTATGATTTGTCTAAAACATTTCTCTCGTGTCGCGATATACGGCGCTGTAATCGATGAAATTCAATTTTTCTTCATGTTACCCTTGCTGAGAATGCACGCTTACGATTCTGCAATATATTAACAATAAAAAATACACATATATATATTCTTATAACTTGAAGGAAGTTTCATTCACGCGGCCTAATAACAAAAGTGCTCGAAATTGCTCTTCCCGCAAGTTATTCAAGAAAATATTGTACGCGGAACATGTAATTAATTTCGGATATAGTTGACTTTTATATTTTCATATTTTTGACATTTTATTAGCTACGTTATCATCTGATGAAAAATATTCTTTACACAATAAGCTATGAATTATGAAGTATAATTCCAAATATATTCGATGATTAATTCATTTTTAGTATTGAACCGGCGTATTTCTATTATGATAAAAAATTGTAAAAGTACTTCCGGTATAGTTTTTGTTCAGCTGTTTCTTATAGGCAGGACACCATTAATCTAGTTCTGATGGGAATTATGAATTAAATATTACCCTAGCGGACTCGGAGGAGAATTCGGCTGTTCGTAGTCGTCTGGTAGAAGTCAGATGCCATATGTTACCGTAGCATAAGGTGGTGGGTGTAAATCGGACACGACGTATACGTTCCGCATAACTATGTATAAAAAATATATTAAAAAATTATTGCCAGCTTATTATTAACGTAAAAAACAACACACACACACACACACACACACACACACAGCGGCCGCACCCGCTCAGAGTGCCATAAGTTTATAATTTGGATATGTCAATTCACATTTGCTACATATACACATCCACACAATTCCATTGATAGTATATGAAGATGAAATGTATTAATGATTTTTTCTATTTCTATTTACATGTAGATTATAATGTGCTTCCTTTTATATGTTTGGTGTTATAAAATTGAAAATGAACATTTTCAAAACTTCTCCCCTCCACCGTAGGTCGGACGATATATTGCCTTAAGATATAACGAGAAATTTAACGTGTCAAAATAAGATCCCAAAAACTTGCGAAAATGTTTTTTGATCATCCCTCCTATATTTTAATATGGATATATCTCAAAAATCTAATGAGATCTAGGTTCAGCCAAAACATACATTTGAAAAAAAACATTGGGGGGTTTGCCCCTGCGGCCTTCGGCCGCCAACTCCACCGGGAGTGTTGAAGTTCGTCACACTCATGTGCTGAGCCGCGCTCGTCATAATATTGCGGTTTTGCGCGATATTGTTTTCGGTGTCGCACTCACAAAGTGGATAAGTCCGACTCACAACAACATCTTCTTAGTGGGACATCGAAAATAATTTCTATGTTTTCAATTTCCCCTTTCTTCCCTACCTTCGATTCCCCGTTTGGAAGGTATGCTTCGCGGGAACCTTCATTCCAATTTTAGCTTTCGAGCGAGCGATAGTAAACTAATATTAATTATAGAGTTACTTGAATTGTGTGAAGCCATCGTGTGTATATACCGTGTTCAACAAGATATTCCGTCAAATTTTTTTTATTGTAAGTAATGTACACATTATTGCGTTACCTCTTATCCCCCCCCTTTATTTTGCTTTAAATGAATTTACATTTTTTATATATTTTAGTTTATTTTCTGTGACCCAATTTCCCTTTTCTTTTACGGACCGACACGGGCCAGCATTTTGTCCTGGTCCGGTCACAATATAACTAATGAAAAATGAAGTTCAGCTTTATTTGGAGTATTTCTCAAACGCTACTATTAATAGGTCAATATAGTAATGCACTTTTACGAATGAACCACATACAAAGCAACTATAAAACAATTGACACAACAGTAAGTAACCGTTCGCTTATTTTTATTGTCTTATTGTGATCTTCTTACAGTATTGTCTATAATTGCATGCTTAATAATTGAATCAATTCCATTTTTACCTTCGTTAATAATTCGGATTGTAGTTCAAACGGATATTATTTGTTAATATAATTAAAACAATGATCTTTGCAAATGCATTTGCCAAGTTCTGATTAGTAACAGTAACATAATTACTTTTTAAAAGATAATTAGTAACAATAAGTTGAAGATTTTTTTGCAAAAACGTTCATATTGTTATTCTAATCAAACAAAAAAAAAAAAAAGAAAAAATTCAAAAAAAATTTAAACAAAATTTTAAAAATTAAAAAAACCCAATGAAATCATGTAATGAAGCCATATTCTTTACCGCATATGGAAAATTGAAATAAATAACAAATTTTCGCAATGCAAAAAATGCAAATCCCTCATTTTGTACATGCGTACGAATATCCGTTATTCGGAAAATATGATATAACTAAAATATATTATGATTGAAGGACCCCGTATAAACCTTATGGGAAAGTAGCACTCGGTTAATGACGCGGAAATTTATGTACGTTGTAGCCCTTAATGTTTTGATGAGAAGTCTTCCTGACCAGAAAGCTGGAAAATCAATAGTTATTTTCTACAAGTACATTCTAAGCACAGTGCTACCTGCCTTAAAGACGGGACCGTCATTATTTTTTCCCCGCTTTCAACGCTGTATTTTTAATGTAATTGACATGGAATAAATTTCGCAAATACCATTTCCGAATGCTCGAAGCTTCCGCTTTCAGACGCCGTAACCAAAATTAACCTATGAAGCAATATGAAAAAGTTATAAACCATTATTTCAGAACAGCACCGGAACATTACTACAATAAGAGTTAGCATAAAGTTAGAGTAGTTACTCTAACAGATCCCTGAGCATTTACGAAAATACAATACAGCAGATTCAAGATGGCATCTTAAATTGAAAAAATGCAATATTTATTTGATTACAATTACAAAAATGAGAAAAGTATGAATTTCATTTATTTAGTCCGCCATCTTGAATCTGCCATATTGAATTTTCGTTAACGCCCGCAACGGGATATGTCAGAGTGGATACACCCGCCCTACTACCTGTTAATTTTATCCGTCCTCGCAGCATCGCCTGTCTTTATGTTCATGGAGCCTATTGCCAGGTTAGGTCTACCGGTCTGATGTTGATTACTAATCACCATTAACCGTTGACTTACGCGTCACGAAAGCTTTGCTTCCTGCTGTGTCAGCCTATGCTTTGAGGACCTTTCCACCGACCAAGAATCAATCTTCTTTTACAAAATCACTCCCACTCCACAAGCACACGCTGTACATAATAAATTATATACTTTTATTATGATCGCCGCATAATGTATGAATTATTATAATAATACGTTTCTTTACAATAGCGGTCTAGCAATACCCCCAGGAATATGAAAGCAAACGCCTGAATAACCTTAATAATTTTAATAATTTAATTCTTTACAGTGACAGCTTCCTTCGTTAAATTGATCAATTTCGCCACTGCTGTCATGTTCATCTTGTTTCTGTTGATGACGAATCCCGTTTTCGTTTAATGTTGGATAACTTAGCTGACACAAGATATGTAAATTTCTTCATTCTTCATCGGTTCAGAAGAACTCCGTTTCCTCGTCGTTACTGTGAAAATCAAACCCTATTTACCCATAAAGAACTGTCTTCTTCCTTAGTATTTATTTTTAACGCATTACTCAACTTACAAAAAATGTCCGATGACTTTTAAGATCACATTTTCTTGTGCAGTAACGAAAATAGGGTCGATCAGCTGTCCGTCGACACTTTAAAGCTACCACGTAACGCGCATGTGCCAAACAAAATCGCAGCATTCGAGCCACTCAAGTAGACACGTTGGAATAGACAATTTTAAAATTATCAGGGGACACATTACCTCTTAACCTTCCTATTCACTTAGTAGAAGGCGACTGTAGCGTCAGATGAAACGGAAGAATTTTCGATCTTGGAGAAGAACAATTAATGACCCCATATCTCACGATCTACTCATCCAATTCCAAACAGGTTAGGATGAAATGAAAGAGAAACTAGGGGCTTCGCCCCTGCGGCCTTCGGCCGCCAACCTCACCGGGGGCTCCGCCCCCTGGACCCCTGGCGCGCTGTCGCACGTACGCCTTCGGGCCTCACTGACTAATAACACTTCGCGACTGCGGCCTTCGGCCACACCCGCTCAGAGTGCCATAATTTTATGAATTTGATATGCCAATTCACATTTGCTCCATACACATCCACACAATTCCATTGATAATATATGAAGCTGAATAGATTAATAATGTACTTCTTTTTATATGTTTGTATTATAAAATTGAAAATGAACATTTTCAAAACTTCTCCCCTTCATCGTAGGATATAACGATGAAAAGGTGAATAAATGTAACCTACGAAAACATTGGACCTGACAAACACTGAAATGAAAAGAGCCACAATCGTGATAGATGATATATTCTGCATATTCTTTGTATTTCTTAATAATAAATAGTGATCGATTGGGAGTTGTTGACACAACTACATTTTAATCATGAGAGCTAGAGCTACATAAATAATGTCAAATGAAGCATTTGTTAACTTGTTGGTGAGAATGCCGGAGTAGGTGAATTATATGCCTTGGTAAAAATGGGTCGCTTGAAATGTCTAAATGCATGCTTCGTCTGACAATTAAGAGTACCTTGAGCGTTCTCCTGCATAGAGTAATTGTATACTTTTGTTGAAGTTAGTGTGTCAAGTTACTTTCTCGGTTTTGGAGTGATTTGCTGATAAGGGTGTATATAATGTTCATGTATTCTTGAAGCTCTGTGCGCTGGTGAGACTTTATTGTTTTCTATTTTTCGTTCAAGTTATCACTTCACATAAATCGAATATAATGTTCTTTTTTAATATACTTTATCTTTCGTAATCAATTGTTCAACAATAGGTATCCATCCTCGCATCATGTTTTTCCGAAAATCACAAAAGCATCGTATTGGACGCAAGTTTGAACAATTTCCATCGCTGGCACAAAAGTCTGAACGAAAAAATGTCCGTGAATGTGATTGACTCATCGCAAAACGATATCTTCAATAATACCTTACGATACCGCCATCCTTACAAGATCAATGCAACTTTTATTAAAAAGTACAAACCTCTACCTGCTATGTTTTTTATATTGGCTGGATCGACAGAATCATCATTGCAGCGAACTATAGAAACGCTTCAAATATCTGCATGGTGGAATCACGAAGGTTTTTTCGTAATTGTTAACGAAAATCCGGACGATTACTGCTTTTCTGCAGATGCGTTTTTGCTACTCGCTTGGAAATATGATATTCTTTGTGTCATATATTTATGCTTTGGCATCGACAATGAGGCAAAATTATTTACCTTCAACCCATACACCCCACACCGGCCCGATTCTTGGGAGAACGCTGGCGTTAAGGCAGCACACGATGGACAAGCGTGGACTCTGTTCTCATATTTGCACAAAATAAACGGTAAGATATTCCACAGTTGGTCACTCGATTTAAATTATTGAAAAAATGTCATTTTACAATAAAAGAATTTTACTCGATTTCATTGCAGGTTCCATAGAATGCAACAATTTGTATTTCGATAAAACGAGATCACTCGAGAACTACAAGATTCGAGTACTCGCTGTAATAGGTGGAAATCCAAAAAATAAGACATATACCATGACGACGTCAGAAATTTCAAGAAATATTTGTAGAACGAAGAGCGTTATAGTAAACGTTTGGTCCCATCTAAGCGCGATTCCAAATATGACTTACGTAAATCATCTCGGTAATATCGATGAAAACGGCCATGCTGTCGGCAATCTAAAAGATATTCTCACTGGAAAATATGACATAGGACACGTTGCCACTTATGTAAGAGAGTACTGGAAAATGGGAACCTATCCCATTACTACTACAAAATTTTGCTTCGTAACACGCCATCGAGGATCAGATTCGAAACTGTCTCACATTTTGACAATATTCACTCCAAGAGTTTGGTTTATCATTTTCTTATCCGTGATTTTTTCAGCTGTTTTATTAAAGTGCCTGGTAAGGCATTCGTTCACGTGGGCCTTTCTTCATGCGCTAAGATTTCTTCTCGGAGTTTCGATTCTTTGGCGACCAACCTTGCCTCACGCTAGAATGGTTTTCGTGTGCTTGGCATGTTTGCTTCTAACGACCAATTCAGTTTTTGTGACTCGCTTGAGCAGCCTTCTTACAGTTTCAACAGCTAGGCCAAATATCGATAACCTACATCAGTTACTGGAAGTACTAACAATATCTAATCTCACGCTGTATGGAGAAGAAGAGGATTTTAAGGTTCTTCGAAAGCCTGATTTTAATGGACGTTACGTAGGTAGCGACCTGTCCAGTTGCTATGAAAGACTCAAACGTGGTGAAAATGCAGCTTGCATAGGTACATGCATGTCAATACAAAAACTAACACCGTTACCTGGCATTATTCATTTTGCAAAGGAAAGTTTTAGTAGAAAATTTTTCACCTTTACAACGCGCTTAAATTGGCCGTTACAAAAAAGAGTCAGTTTTCTTCTTCTAAGTTTGACATCAGGTGGACTCGTTCATAAAATTCGAAAAATGAGATGTGGCATAGACGATGAAAAAGAAAAAGTTTATGATAATCAACAGCCAAAGCACGATGTTGACAAACTTTGTTTGAATGTGAAGCGAACCCAAGGATTATTTATTGATACAGGTGCATTAAATTTGGATCAGTTAAGTTTCAATTTTTGTCTTCTGTCAATAGGCATGCTCTGCGCTTTTATAGCGTTCCTGAGTGAATTGGTGGTTTACCGATCACATTGCAGGTGTATTAGTAAAACTGAACTTTTTGTAAAACGGCGAGATTTTATATCGTGAAATTCATTACGACTACATATATTTAATTATACCTACATGTATTGATTTTATATAAATTATTCTGGTAATTATACACAATTAATTTTATATACGATTACAATTTTATATAAATTATTCTGGAATGATACATATAATGCATATGTAATAGTCAAAAATTATTCTTGCAAAACAATAGAAGCATACAACGATTTTGGAGTGCGCAAAACCCATAACTGGGTATGGATCATGAATGTGATAGACAATAGACAATAGATTTCCAGGAGTGGGCGAACTATTAAAAATCATTAGTTCATGAGCGTATATATGCCGTTAGCCCGTTAGGGTTTGAATCGGTAACCGCTCAATTTGGTAGGGTGGCAAGACTGGCTAGTTCGCTAACG
>JAPYZR010004066.1:0-16419 GCA_030522945.1 Trichopria nigra
AAACTTTTGATCGGCATGACAAAAACTATAAAATAGCACAGTTTCAGCGCATTTGACCGAAACCCATTTTCCATAAGGATTTATCCGGGGTCCTTTGTTTTTGCTATTTCAGCCTTAAAGTTGGTATACCAGTTTTTTTTTTTTCATATGTTGAGTAGGAACACAAATAGTGATCTTTATTTTTAAGATTGGCCTCAAAATGACGATCTATTAACTGTATTGAATTTTATAGAAGAAATTAACAATTTTTTCGACCTAACGATTTTTAAGGTCAACAGTCTCCAGGATTTTTTTCATTATTATTATTATTATTTTTTTTTTTTTTTTTGAATACAGGAAATAGGTTGTGTACCTCAGGTTATCAAAACTGCTGCATCCGACCTCTAAACGTTAAGAGTAATTACTATTTAATAAGACAGCAATAATAATATATCTGTTTACATAGTGAGTAATCTGGTAGAGTTAATAATAAGGCATCAATCAACTTTGGATTTAATACTGGTTTTAACAGCTTAGAATTTGCCGCTTGGTGCACGTCGATATTAAGTAATGTCTTAAATAATAATAATAATGCGACAAGGTGGAGTTGTTGGGCCAAAACGAATAAGCCAACGACCGTGTTTGTCACATTAATGTGTAATTTCGTGATATATACTTAAGAATGTCAACAACATATAATATATACTTTTAATTATTGTAGTATCTTTAAAAAAATACACGAAATAAACCATTGTTAATGAAAAAAACAAAAAAATTATCAAATTTATAGACTTTCTGTAATTTACATTAACAATATGCAACTTAAGTAATTATATCTCAACTACATATATATTACGGTGTAATTGTTAATTACGAAAAATGATTAAAGTTTTAAATTTTGAGGAAGAAATGATTGGGGATTGTCCGCCGTTAATCAATCTGAATGAATCTGAATAATTTTTAATCCAATTTATGATAAACATCAATCATTTTTCGTTTGCTGGGAAAACATCGAATTGTTTTTTTTTCAAAATATAGTTTCTTAATTTCTCAACTTGTATTTTTCAAATAATGTTGTTAATAAGTATATATTCTAGCATTATAATCTTTTAATTAATACGGGGATCTAAAACTCCAAAGTTATATAGCTTTTAAAAGTAGCTACAAATCAATAGGTACATTTCTACGTTCACACTTCCTTGCATAATATTATAGCAAAAACAAATGATGGCTTTCGACGTTACAGTTTTTAAAATAGCGTGCAATTGAAAAAATTGTCTATTTTTCATTAGAGAAAATGTACTTTTTATGAGACTAATATACAATTCAGTTCAGTGAAGCTGAAGTTAATATTTGAAGACATCAGGACGAATGGAAAAGGATTGCAATTACAGTTGAACGTATTTTTTTATGCCAACCAATTTTGACCTGTCGAAATTTGTAATTCTTTTGAACTATTCCTGAAAGTGGAGTTTGCGAACGAGCGCGTGGCAGTATGGAAGGAACTATCCGGTGGAACATTATCATTTATATGAAATCCTTTGCGCTCCCCTTATGCATAGTCATTATTCTCGTGCTTTTTCTCTCTTCTGGACCGCCGGATTGCACCGAATGATTGAGTATGCCAGTGTTTGTCTTGCAGTCGGGAAACTATCTTAATTAAAATGGTACTTCGTAACACGGACGATGGCTTATTCGCTTTGGCCCAACAAGTTCGCGCTGTCGCGCAGCTATTTTCCACATTGCAATAATATCGACTTGCACCGGCAATAAATTCCAAGTTGTTAAAATCAGTAGTAAATCCAAAGTTGTCTAATGCGGTCGGTCCGTCCGCATTAACTCCATCAGCTTACTTACAATTCAAAACAGACTTCCAATAAGATTTAAATTACTCTTACCGCCTATATACACTTTGTTATACTTTATTTACATATTACATATGTATTACTTTCGTATTGATTGAATCGGACATTTTCACTTTGGGTTTAACAAATATAATTCCATTGGAAATTGATTATTTCAATTTGGCAAAGTGTGAAATTGTTTAAAAGTACAAAATCAATAATGAAAGATATTTCTACATTATTTGCCCTGTGACGTGAATGTCAGTAATCTGTATTCAAACAGTGAGTATCGCGATAGACGAGTTTCGATCGCGTACCAGAACCGTCGCCAAATATTCCGAAAATATCTCGAGTGATTGGATCGCAATTACGGGGTGAAAGGTATAATTAAAACCAATATCTCATTACGCGCTATGGAATTGCATGTAAAATTGATGGAAACATTCGCGCAGTGCGGTAAACCGGTGCCACTAATTTTGCAGACTGATTCAACGATAGCTTTGAAGGCCGCACTAGATTCTATCGAATCAGTAGGTCTTCGTCGTGATCTACAAAATTCAATTAGCCTAAATGCACTTATCATTCCTATGAATTGGAATACTGATAGCTTTCAAAGTAGCGATTCCGCAGGATATTTACCTTTCTCCGGAGATAAAATTAGCTTAGACTGTTTGAACACTTTCCGCTAGCTCAACGTTGCCAAGAACCTAAACTTTTCATTCTTATTTCGGTTGAATTGAGGTACACTGCCATTTATGTCATACTTTATTTTATAATAACGTTTTAACATTACATGAAACTTGTTTTTTATTTCAAATTAAAGCCATTTTGAAATCTGGAAAATCATGAAAATAAAATACATAGGATGCTCCACTAAAGTATCCGTTTAGAAGAGTAAACCACAGTTTTTTTTAACTTCCTTCATCATTTGTTGCAGTTATTTTTCAGAGGATTACTTTATGTGGGATCTTTTCTTCTGAACATCCAAATACTTGGAAAAAAATATGGAATCTACCGATAATCGGTTTCTGAAATTGTCCAATTGGAAGTAAAATAAAAAATACTTTCCATTTTCAATAAACTAACTAAATAATTTAATGAAAATTATACATTCCAACAAAATATATATTTGACAATAAGACGAAAAAAATAATGAACGGAAACTTAAATTACTAAATTAGTCGTGTCGTGTGCAATTCTGAATTTTTGGTCCATAATAATGAACGTAGGATCGAAAATTCGAGATCGGAAAATTGAAGTCGGCGTAAGAAATCGGTCAATTGTGATGTTTTTTCTTTCGCAAGTAACAAGCGTCATGGATGAATTAAGGGATAGATCGTGCTCAATGGTGCTCTAAAAAGTCGAAATATGTGCACCTGCAGCTGCGTAGGTAGCGAAATCACAAACTTTGATCAGAGCCCCCCATGTAACGCTCAAATTTCTAATAGGTTATTTCGTACGGTCAAAACGTCCACAACTGAATAGATATCAAATACGATTCAGTTACATTCTGCAACTTATATTGCGGATCAAACTCGAAAAAGATTAGTATACGTTTAACTATCACTGTTAGAAAAATATAGCCGAAAATTAATATACAGTATGTGAAGTCATTTGCATATATGCCGTATATTATGTTTAATATACAGGTTGATTGTAAAATTAATATACATGTATATTAAATTTCATAAAATGTATGTAGACGTTAAAGATATTAATTGATTAATTAAAGCACTTTATGTTAAAATACACATACTTGAGTATATTAAAAATGTTTTAAATTTAATAACATTTTTAACAGCGTAATGACAAGCTTAGGAGTTGCGTCATTACCCCAAAAAATTTTTGAAGTTTTTTTACAGTGTTTGTATTAAGTGTAATTAGTTTAAATTAGGCTACGGCTGCGTTTATTTATTTGAAGATAAAGTATTAAAGCCGTGGTTATATAAGTTTATAGTAGCATTACAGTAGGTGATTATCAGGAGTTTACGTAGGCGGAGTATTTCATTTACTTTTTGAGTGGAAGTTATATTAGGACTTGCGTATTAATTATAGTACGCTGTGAATATACGTGGCAATTTAAACATCAAATTATATCGCGATTTCATCACTTAATTCTTTTCAGTCTTTTCGTAAAAGCCTGAACCAGAAATTAGTGGATGATTAAGTTTAAAAAATTTAAATAAACTTTCACAAAAACAAAATATAAAATGGTTTTATAGAAAACGGATGTGAAAAATATTTATGATCGTGATAAACCCGTTCGTCCCCAAAATGCTGTGAAATAAAAATCTATTTTGATAGAATTCCAAGTTTTATAAATAAGTTATTTACATGAAATGAAAGTATATTGCAACTTGCAAGAAACAAAAAAATTAAAAACAGTCACAATTCGAAAGTTGGGTAGTTAATAAATAAATCGATGGAACTGGTGATGGTGTATAAGTTGAAAGAGGGTAAATACTAAATCAACCGTGAGCCAATCAGGTCAAAAAGTAAATCGATTCTTCAAATACAATCTATTTTCATTATCACTATGAAATTCAGTGATATATCAATTATTTCCGAAGACTTTTTTCATTGAAATGTAAAGAGGGATTAGAATAGGCAACATATGTACTACTATTATTTATATATTTTTCATTTTTTATTATTTTTTGTTTTATACTAAACCAAACAATTTATGGTATAACTTTTCCTTGCTCGCTACGGTTAACTTCGTTAGATTTTATTTATCTTATTATATTATTACAGATATGAAGAAAATATTTCTGATTTGACATTTCAAATTTTGACATCTGCGATTTCCTTAAAATTTATTAAATGATGGCTTAAAAAGTTAACTTTTAACCTAATCAAATTAGCATTCCGAAATTCCGTTATATTTATAAAATTAAAAATTCTTATATAACTTCCTAAATAATATATTTTTTATTCGACAAAATTAAGAAAGTAAAGCGGCGAGTTAGAATTAATTTGAAATTAACATACGCATATAATAAAAGATTATTTTTATTTTTGATCATTGAATATTATGATTATTACTGATTTTGTATCTGCAACGATTTATCCATGAATTTGCAACAAAAAAGTAAAACGAAAACAAATAAAGAAAAATTACATATTCTTACTACACGATATTATATTTGCTATTGTATATATGGGAATTGCGAAAGTAATTTATACTCTAACAGTGCATGGAATATCTCTAGTTTGGATAGAGAACTGGACCCGTACGTGATACGTGTCGTCACTGCGCCCGGGGAGAGAACTTTCGACTTGATTATAGGCACGATGCGATACAACGTACACGAGGACTTAATAATTGTACAATCCCATTGTATCGCATTGATGTCTCCATCTGCTATGGAGATTAGAATTAAACCTACAATGGCTTTATATGAAATATGGATCGAACACGGCGTGCATGTGTCAGATGATCGGAAATAGCGCGAGTAATATTTATACAGGTCACTGGTTTCTAGCGGTGCAACATAAATCTCCATATGAGTTCAATTTTACTTAATATTTATATTTGTCAGTAATTAATTTTAAAGAATTTATTAACATGCTACCTTTTCAATAAATGTTTTATTCTCGTTAAGTACACAGCTCTTGAATTACTGCCAGATGCACATTGATTTCCCTTTCAATTTTGTAAAATACTTTTAGCAAGAGGTTTATTCAAACCAATTATGAATATATGCACAAATAATAAATCTATTTTTTATTTTAGTAACGTAACGAGGTACTATAATTTACTGTTAAATAACACGCAAAAAATACGGATGAACTTTATATACATTTACATGAAGATAAGATAGATAGAGATAAGATAAGATAACATGAAGATAAGTTTACATGAATAAAGTTCATCATAAATTAATATTTCTGAAAGAATTAACTAATAACTGCGGTTCCTAACTTTGTATTTCCCTGCATCTTATTTACTGTATATATGTTTAAAATAATCTTTATTCATTATATTTATCGAATAGCTGGACAACGGAGAATTTTAAAAGTCTTTAAAAACGACATAAAACCATGTGAAGTGTGCAATATCTCGTAGTAAAATGTTTTAACATAGACAGAGTTGTTTTTCTTGGCACGATGAGGGTCCGTCCGTAAAGGCGGACCGTGACAATAAAGGAGAAACTAGATTTTACTAGAGTATACGTCCTGATTATTAATACGTTCTCTGCAATAATTGAACATAATGTAAAAGGTTTCGGTATATTTTTTAGTGAATTTCTTATTTTTACTATATTTATATATTTTATTCATGCTCTCAGAATAATACCTCTACTTATGTTATAGTAAAGCCGACTTAACCTTAGTTATTCTCTTTTCATTAGTTCTCAATACTATCGCCAGTGAATGGTGTATCGTGTAATGCTGCACAAATCGCACTAGTTATCTATTCAGACTACTAGTTATCATTTTCAACAATAGCCCAGAAAGGGGTAATGCGCTAGTTTATATACATTTGGCAATTACAATTCTACGAACAATAGCACCTTCCGCAGTTACGATCTACAAGCACTTCATACGTAACTTGTAAGATTAGCTAGCAAACCGATCTAGTCAGTAAATTCAAGTAGTTTTTCATTGTAATAATCTTCTTCAGTGAACGTTAAAGTTTGAAATATGTAGAATTCAATTTTATTTTGACCAATAATAGATTGGTAGGCATTAAAAAAGAATCTTAACCTTGTTGTTATTCAATATATATAATAATTACTTACTATTGTGGGTTTGTGATATATGTATATTAATGTGACGTTTTAAACTCTTACATATCGACTATTAATGATTAAAGTCGATGTATATATATAATGAAACATTGTTTTAAAGCTATCCTTCACACCGCTGCAGGAATTTCGATCTCTCAGGAGAACCACAAACTGAAGAGCTTGAAACTCTCCACTTGCTTTGCTGGGATGACAAACTCATTCGTCCGAAACAACTTTGTAACACTATAGTTACGTATATAATCCTGCTGTGTTCTTCTATAAAATAAATTTCTCTGAATGATATTTAAGAGTTACATTACTTTCTGAATTTAAGACTCTGGATTTTCCACTTACGTAAGAATAATTAATAATAATTAGATTATTATAAATTACCTTATTGTTGCTGCCAAATATTTATAACTATTTAAACAAAAATAGTGAAGCTTCAGTCTTGAAGAAAAACAGACCAAAAGCGTAAATTTAGAAGATCAATTCCATAGTTTCTTTACGTCAGTAGTATAGCTAAACAAAACTAAACATCGTTACATTAATAATAAATACTAACCTGTTTTTTTCTTTACATCTATTCTGAATTTACATCTTTTCTTTACATCAATTCTGAAAACAAATTGATATAGAAAGTAAAAAACATATATAGTTTAAGGAAACTGCTGTTGTTTTCATATAAGTATTATTTTTCTGTACGCAGTGTAAATAAAAGACAAATAATAATCAATCTGCAACTATCTTCAATATAGTTCATCTTAGGTAATTAACTTAGGTAATTTTTAAAAAAAGTTTCTTAGAATGTAAAAGAATTAATGGTAAGAATTATATAGTTATTACGTTTAGAGTAAGGACAGTGTCTAATTCAATATAATTTGTATAATTTTCATGCAGGCGCATTTTTCTACTCTTTGTAATTTAATTTAATCTAATAAACATAAGTAATTTACTTTTAAATACATAAGAACGTATCTTTATTTGTGCATTGAATTTTTGAACATAGTAAAATTAGTACCTACCTTTATTGATTTTAAATAAGAAATTTGCTGTGGTCGTTAAGTCGATGGCAATGATTAAAAAAGGAATAGCAATAAAAAACTTTTGTTCTTAAATTGTACATTAGGATTATTGTAAAGGAAAGATTAAAATATAACGATACATCGTAATCAATGAAATTACTTTATTCCAAAAAGAGCAGGAGATTTGCAGTAAATATATAAACACAAGTTACCGACAAACAATATACTTACAATCGGTTAACAACGTCTCGATAAATAATTATCCTAAACTCATGTACGCGTTGCATCAATCGCCGCAGAATGTCCAAAACAAAAAATAGTATATACATACACAGATACTCTAAAAAATAAAAGAAAGAAATTAAAATGTTCGTTGGATTTTCGTTATGATCGTCGAACATACACTATTATCCCATTCTCATACTGAATACTGGACTTTATTCTTAATTGACATTTCGTCGACCTATCTGCGTTAAATAAACTTACGGTCCACTACGCGAGTTTTATTTTTTTTTTACAAACGTAATCGTCACGACTCGTATGTATTCCGCATGCAACTTTATGTCTAATAACAGTGACATCTTCGACGTTCGACATTATATGTAGTGAACTGTATAGGGAAGGGGGAGGGGGAGGGGTGCACATTAAAAGCAGGTGATAAATCGCGATTTTCCCCTCGAAGATAAGATAGTCGTTCTAGTGTCGTTCAAGCATAGCAGCTTATTCCCGTATAAATACATTCACATACAGTAATTATATATACAATGCTGCGCCAGCACGAGTTGATGAAGATCCTTTATTCCATATGAATTTATCTTTATTTTTGTTTCCTTTCACGGAACGTTATTAAAATGAGGTATGCTTTATACAAGATTGGAAAACGTAAAGGGCTTGCTCGGCGCCCAAATTATACACGCCGACTGTGGTTTACGTGACGACACGCAACGAACTCAAAAGGGTTGTTTTCAAGGGTCCTTCTTCGCCTTAATGTAATTTTTAACCAGAGGTATTTCACAGGTTTATTATACATACATGCGACTTGTACTCGTCTACGGTAATGCGATATTACATATTTGGCACTTCTCAGTGTTAAAAACTATGTACATTCTCGGGCCCTATTTGGAATGAAATTGTCTTCGAGAAACAACCCTGGTCGAAAAATTGACCTTGCCTCTCGAGCGCCAGGCTTCTGGACCCATGTCCATGACAAGGCCACATTAAATTTTCGATCAGGGAACGCTGTCAAAAAAAGGCGAATGGCTGCGTCGAAAATATTACAAAAAGATAAGACTGAAAAACGTAACGCTTTCGCAACGAGTATATATCGGGTCGTTGATGCAATCCGCGATGCAGTCGTTGAAAGTTAACGTTTATACATATGAATCAAAGGAAGTTTGTACAGCCAACTATGTACAGTTTGTTCTCCTTCTTTTACTGTCAACTTACGTACTAAACCTACGCCGCGGTAATTCGGCGTCGAAGCTTTTAAAATCGAAGTCTCGTAAATATTATACGTTCAATTTAATCGTTACCTTGAGCACCGAAAGTTGTATTCCCTTCTTGCTTTTTTTTTTTTAACGATATTCTTACGTGAACATTCGATATTACGACGATACGTTAAAGTAAGCAATAATACTTTCAACTTGTTTTTTCATGTTAGTGTCGCTTCGAGCGGCACTCTCGAACACGTGTCGCGGGGAATGTTTCGTGACCAAATGCGAATCTTCGGTGATCCTACGAACAATTTGTCTTTATTACGACTTGATACTGCTAGACACGTAAAACATTCGTACTACTTGCTGCAAATCACACGGTGTATTTTGAGACGTTACAAAGTACATCTATTTCCATACAACATGCCACCGTATTGATTCCTTCAAATGAGACAAATATCGCATATTTTATTTATCAATAATTTGTGACAATAATTTTTTTGTTGATACAATTCAGATTCAAACATAAGATTTTCAATATTTAGGCGTTCATTAACAAAGTGAATAATAAAATAATTATATATAATATGATTTTTACATGGCACGCATAATTCAAAATTATATTTATATGTGTTGCTATTGACAAAAAAGTTTTTGTCCTTTCAATTCACATTTCATCGTACATTTGTAAATGTACCGTTTTGTGGATAAGTATAGGCCTTTTTTATTCCCTTCTAATATTTCGAATAGTTCGGGTCAGCATATTCTTCTTGCGTGAACAAATTGTTAAAAAGCGTAATTTCTATAAATCAATAAAAATTAAATATACAGAAAAATAAGAAATTAACATATTCCCTAGTAGAAATTTGTCCATTTTTTTCTTACACTATCCATTTCGCCTATACCTTTAACATTGTAAATATCTAAATTGTCTAAGAATTGGCTAAGAAATGTTTTCATTTCTACTAGGGTTAACGTACAAAAACAAGAAAGTATCAGACGAAAAGGAAGTTGGAATTAGTAATAATAATTTTTACATATAAGACATTGAGTCAATTGCGTTGGTGAATTTGATAACAGTAGTCGAACGATAAAGTCTTTTATGATTAAAAAATAGGAATATGTAATGCTTAGAACAATTAATTTCTGATTTTAATACAAAATTCAACTCATTTATAATGTTATTTTATTATAGAATATTAAAATTAAAAATGGCGAATAAAATATAGTTAATTAAGAAATGTGAGCTATTGCAAGTAGTAAAAGTCCTCAATGTTCAGCCATTCTTCTAAATGATTTGTTTGATGCTTTCCATGTAATTGAAATTCATTTTCACTGAACTCTTGGCAAACTTACCACTACTTACAATATATCAAACAATATATTAAATTTTTTGTCAGTTGAAAGAAAAAAAGTTAAGAACCATCTTTTTAGGTAGTTCACAAAGCAGTTTAGTAACGCGGGACGTTGCCAACAAAATGCCAATAACGCGTTTAAATATATAGATAATAGAGGGTATAATCAAATTAACACGGCCAACATTAACTTGGTCAATTTTGGTAAAAGTGCAGGGAGTACGGTCTAACTCGAATGGATTCGTGCGAGAGGCTCATTAGGGCACTTAACTTTTTAATGAAGTAACGAATTCCACGACAGGGTCGCGTAAAACTCCGTTAAACGACATAATAGTAGACATCGCACCGCGCATTACGTCCATGCACTGCTAAACTGTCCTCCTTGTACGGCAAGAAGTTAGTTTACCCTCTGTACTCCCTGCGGTGAAACTTGAAACACTCGCGCTCGACCGACCGACCGACCGACCGGTCCCGGAAAATCGCTAAGCTCTCACGGGAGCACGCGGATGATACTTCGAAAAATAAATTCGTAAAGTTCGCACGAGTTTCGCTTCTCTACGGGAAAAGCCGTGAGCGCCTGCGTGTTTTTCCTCCGCGATAAATGCAATGCGACGTTAAGCCGGAAGCGCATCGCCGCTCTGTTATCGGCCGCCTCCTTCACCCCGAATAATCCCGTAGCTATCACCGATAACTATTGAGTTACCGATCCAGAAAGTTACGCGTGTACCTTTAACCCCGTGGGTATAAAGGCGACGATTTTAGCCGACATATCCTATCGGAAATTATGTAAATCACTTCCGAATATATTGCAAAATCGAGGCCAACATAAATCTACCAAAAAACATTCATAATTTTTCAATATTATCATAATATTTCATAAATATTGCAGAAAATTGATAAAAATGAACAAGGGCAGGAAAATGGCAATAATTAAAAAAAAAATGGAATAATCGTTACAAACAGAAAAATTACATAAAGAAAGAAACCCTTGAAAATTGGAGAAATTATATAAACAAAAACTTGACGGAATCAGCGAAATTGAAAAATTTTATAGAAAATATGAAGTATACATGACAAAAATACAAAATTTTTTTTTTAAATATATCATCAATTTTATTTTATATTTTGGTGTTATTCAATTGTTTCCTGTCTTCTACTTACATACCCGCGTAGAAATTTTCAATTTTTGTTAACTTGGTCAATTTTGTTATATTTTTCAAAAGTATCGTCTTTTTTTTTTAATAGCAATAAACGATCTTTAGAAAAACACCAAACCAATAACAGTTAATTACTTCGATTGAAAGTATGCGACTCACAACCATGGTAGAAATGAACCATGGCGCTAGCTAGCGCCACGATTTTTTTCTGCTGGGGAGTAGTAAAAGTGTAACGTAAAAAATGTATCGAGAATATGTAGCAAACACGCAAAAAAATGTCTCGAACGTTACTGTTATCAAAGTAACATTCTGCCTGCTTTTCATCGAACGATAATTAGCTCTCGGGATGAAAGTCGCCGTTCTCATTTTCCTCATTTCATCGTCAAGCATTGTTTACGTTTCCGACATTGTTGCCCGGCAGTTTTTCTGAATGCGCACTTTGGAGTCGGGAGAGTGAAAATAGCACGTTTCCGCGAATAAATAGGTGTTCTCCGTTGAGGGAAGTGACGTGCGTCGTGCATTAACTTCACTTGGGCATTATGGAGGAGCAGTGCGTATACGGCACAAGTAGGAAAGAGACGGGCGTGCACACAGGGGATTCGGAAAGAACGTAAGTCTGCACAACGAACGAGTGATTCTGCTGTGCAGAGCTTGTATCATCACTTTGCGTTGCGAGCTTTTCTCGCCTCGTTTAACACGGTCCATTCATAATGGGCCGGTGACGGCTAATCTATTGTCGCGAATGTAGGCGACGGCGAAAAACGGAGAAGGATGTGGAGAAGCACACCGCGACGAAACATTCGCTTTACACGACTGGCTACGACAACGTTACGTCATTTTATACTATAGGACATTGCGTACAAACGACGGACAAAACTACGACGGCTACTCTTTATCCATTATACATGTAATGCCGAATGTACGTTTTCTGGTCAGAGAGATACTGAATGGAATAACAGTTCGGAAACACAAAGAAAGGATGAGGATGTGGCCTCTACATTTATGTCAGGACTTTGCGATTGCAACACGTTTATTTTGTTTACTCTCGATAAATATCATTATTTGTCTTGTGGTTTTGTACGTCGGTTCTCTGACTTGTGGTTTTTTACGTCGGTTCGTAAAATTCTAACGAGATTACTTTTTCAGGAGATACATCTTTCGTTAGTTTTTCTTTTTCGTTATTGTAATTATCGACTTCTCCTCGTTAAAGTGTTATTTACTCTTCTATCAATTTCTTGATTAACTTGATTAAGTCTGTTTTCTATCTGATATTACCAAAACTATCCTTTTGTTAAAAAAAAAACCGAAATAATAGCTCTTTCCACTGGTGTAAAGTTTACCGACTGTACTGCGAATATACAGTCCTTTTTTTTAGCACGGAGTAAATGCAAGTGTGCGAAAATGACACAAGTTAATGTGTTCATTTCTAGACTTCCTTTTTCGAGGCTTTAAAGCGTGTAATATTAATGCGCTCAAGTGTTTAAATTTACAAGAATGTGATAACGTATGCGTCTAAGCACATTAAAGTAATATTTTGGAATCGTGGAAAAATACAGAGAAAAATGGACATGTTTTCGTATATACATTTTTACACTTCTATTTATATTCCATTATAATTTTTTTAGTTGATTTCACGTTTTGAAGATAAAATCTTTCTTTATTTCCCTTTTTTAAACCAATGCTATAAAATTCGACTCACTTCAAAATTATTTAAAATTGCTCGTATGGAAAAAAATTGCACTCGGTGTGTAATTAGTTCACTCAGTGGAAATTTAATATTATTATGGCCTTTGCGTTAATACTGCAGAGTTTTGGCTTGTCTTAGCATTTTTTTAAAATACGTGTTAATGATATTTTCTAATTTCATTGCTGAATTTAAAATTCACAGATTCAAACCTAGCGGTAAATGGTAGGACGAGGAAAATTCATCCATTTTCTTGGATTTTTGCAAGTTAATTAATAATTATGATGACATACTGCCTAATCATAAACATAAGTATAAATAAATGTAAACAAATAGAAAGTTTCACACGACTAGTTTCCTAGAAGTCCTACCAAAAATATAAATGATATAAAATAATATCAGATTGAATTATGCTCCTTTAAAATAATATATATATATAAAGTTATCTTACACAGAAAGTTATCTTGTAGCTTAGAAAGTGTAACTGTAATAATTAATAAATTAGAAATCATTAAATTCCTCTTACTTGCGGTCGAAAATTTCGAAGAAGCAATTCATTACTCTAACGTTTAATGATAATTAATATTAGATCTTAAATGAACTTTCTTTTCTTAATAAACGTAACTTTTACGCACTTGCATATATTAAACGTCTACATACAGTTTCATTGATTTTCATGTTATATCGAATAACCATTGATTACACGATATGCCGATTAATCACGACTATCAGCATGAAATTAGAGCAATAATACCATTAGCGGAATTATCTCTGTAATTCTACACTGATCTGCCCTTACTTACAGTGCAATTAATGACCAAGGAAGCTGATAGACAGGAGAAATTCAACATATTCGATGTCTTTAAACAAAATTATAATTTATTTAAACAACTGCTGACCACTTAAATAATTAAACTATCAAAATTCTAGTAATTGAATTCTCAAAAAAAAAGTATTTGATTATATGCACTCTCTAAACAAAATTTAGTAACAAATATTCCCATGCATAAAATTATTAAAGTTACTTTTTGAGTAATCGCTAAATTGGTTAAGTTTCAATAATTTTGAATTTAGATTCTTCTATAGAAATCCGAATAAATGATTATTATTGTTTATACGTTTATGTGAAAGTCTACACTATTTCTCTGAAATATGAATGAGATATTATAAAATAGTACTTAATTGCATATACATATCAGGTATCTCTATCTGCAATAAACACATTAGATCATATGACAATTAAATAGTCAATTAATATGAATTGGATCAATTCTTCCTAGTAATTGCTAATAAGTTTGTAGCTAGCATTGCACGGATCAAGTTACAGTGTTATGGTTTAGTGATTAAACGGCTCTATTAAATGGATAATATTAAGTAAAGATTATGGATATTTTATGATAGTCAAATGGTTTAAACATGTTACAGTTTATACTCAATATGATAACAAAAAACCTATATTAAATAGAATGAAAAATTCCATCATTTTGCATGTGTCACCAAAAGTACTTAAACATTTTCGATAGTACCCGAAAATAATTTTACAATTAAATCCTAAAATAGAAAAAAAAATATAAGTACTCGTCATTTACAACAGCAGAGAAGTCGACTTAAAAGGGAACCCTTTAAGCCTTCGGTTTATTACGAGAAAAGGGGGCGTAAACGATGGTCGTAAAGTTTTCTTTGATGCACAAACGCTACGGTCGATGCGACGCCGCATAATGGCTCCCGAATACATCAACATTTTAACGGGTTCTAATGACTTTAGATTTTTTGATATTCAAATCAACGACTAATGGAAACTACTGCAAGTAAAGGCTTTTTGGTTTAAAATAAAAATTGAATAGTGTTTTTTTTTTTTATAATAAAATCGCTCTAATTGTGTAAATACACGTCGCAAAAAAAAAAAGAAATTCTTCTTTCATTGTTTTAAACACATACAACAGGATTCTGAATCAACCCCAGATAAATCCTAATAATCAATGCCGACGTTATTATTACCAATAATTCATTATTTATCCTTAAATTCGCGACAAATATGTGTCCAAAAATAACGTGGATGGATTTGTATATGGGATCGTTGGCAAACCTATTGAATATTCAACGTCGCACTCGTGCTTGCAACATATTTCAAATCCATATATTGAAGCATAATTAAATGAAAGTATTTTAAATTTTAATTTCAAACCAATTTCAGCTTAAAATCGTCGACTTCACCGAACACGCATGACAAGTAGGGATACTGTGTTGTCGAGTCTAACAGGTGCCCGCAATATATATACTTCGAAAGACGTTTCGTTCGTAATGTTTAAAAGTTGTTCACGTCTACTCAAATAATAATATATGTACAGTAGTACGCGCGCACGCGCGAGTAAGTAAGCGAGTGAGTGTGTGTGCGTGTGCGTGTGTGTGTTTATATAACGTGGAGCAATTGGGCAGGACGAATTTGTGCATAGGCCGAAAACATATCGTGATGCAGGGGCTGCATGAATATATATCCACAGGGCTGCATTTTATGCTTATTAATCGTAATGCGTATCACACAGTTCGTGCCGATACGCTCCGGCCATTAAATGCGTGGTGCACGATATAACAACGTCACAGAGCAGTATCTCTGTTACGCCTCGGTTAGCGTGGACTGTGGTCGCTCACGCATCGCTTAACATAATCCCCCATCCGACCGGTACTACATAGATTACGGAATGATACCTCTGCAGTGGCGCGTATACAAGATATATTATTAGAGATATTTCGCTATGTCCATTGTCGATCGTCCGTTTGTAGGCTACGCGGTTGGCGAATCGGTCACCATCCCCGTCGTATTCCGAACGTTCTTATTTCGCACTGGTCACTTTTTACGGGGCAGTTTTTCATCCTAACAGGTTTTTAAACTGAAAATCTAATATTTTACGTTCATTGCTATACTTTTATGGGCTTCGCGAGCAATTTAATTGCACGTTTTTGCGTTTCGATTACAAACGGGCGCAATCTGCAAACAGTGCGCTTGTACTTAACTTTGACAAACACTAGTATTTGTTGAAAGCAATTTATGTCTGCATTAAAACAAGAATAGGTACATTTTTATATTTTGAATTAATATAAAATGACATTTCGAATCCCAGGTAGAAATTGGCATCGGTTTTCCCCGAACATATACGGGGCCAGTACGGGATATACGAGCTTGGAAAATCTGGATGGGATCTGCATTTTTC
>JAPYZR010004067.1:0-25629 GCA_030522945.1 Trichopria nigra
AATCACTGTTATGTAACTGTGCCAATTTTGAGGCGACATTTTAATGTAACTGTTACATAATTGTGACATAACTTCTGTGAATGTTTGCTGGGAATGTATGAATAATTAAATTAATTGACCCTTTTTATGAAGTCAAATCGTATAAGCACAGAATTAAAACGTGGAATTATCCAATTTAACTTTATACCCTCTACAAATATTTGATGTATAATAAATAAGTTATGAAAGATGTTTGTCGTTTTTTTCTGGGATGATCACGTCCGCAATCATCTTGAAAATTAGTGGGAAATCGCCACGTGTAGCGACGGCCCTAGACACTCCTTTTTTGCATTAATTGAAAAGGACGATATCACTGTAACCTGCCGCATATAGAGAAACTTCAAAGGGATCTTTTTGACGACGTGAGAGGAACGATCTCTGTCGTTGGTCGCGAGAATCCATCAGTGATTCGCGATCCTTTCTGATGGGTGGCTTCGTTTAATTAAACATCCGTGGAAGGAGCGAGGTAGTTCACAAATTGAGTAAGTACATCTCACTTGAATATTCGATCAACTCGTTCATCGTATGCATGCAGATGCTCCGATTACGAATGGATGACGAGACATTTACCTATATGCAATTTGCAAAATTTCCATGTGGCAAGAGTTATTGACTGCATTCATTGTTGTGCGTTCCTTTCATTCTATTTGGAATATCTACATGATGCGTTTATACATTCATGTAGGTAACATTTTATTTAATTATTTAATTTCATACTTGAACTTCCGGATGTAAATACACAATAACCGTGATATCTTATGATGCAATTAACAAGAGAGTCTATTAATGGAATTTTTCGAAATTAAACAAAATTTTGATGTTCAAACTTTAAGGACGTTTCCTCTAATTTTTAAATTATGAAGGGCGAATGGTATTCTACAGTGTAAATGATTTTAATTCAAAGTTAAAGGGAGTTTTGTGGGGAGAAATTTCGGTTGTTATTTTTCGCTTCTGATATTAGAAATGTAGCTTAGGAAAGTTTAGAAGATATCTTAATACTGAGCATGCTCCAATAGAAATAAAAATGTTTTTACTTTTTAAGTATGTTTTGGCAGAATATCACTACCGTATAATGTGCGTAATAATATTATGTGTTTTGCATTTTATTTTACCAATTTCAATAATTTGATGTAAGACATTCCAAACGCAAATAAAGAACTATAGGGTAAATACGTAATTTCTTTAAAGTAAGCATTTATTGTTATGGATTCAATTTCATCTCGATATATATATTGGAATTATAAATTTGGAGAAAGCATCATTTTCGAAACACTTAAGAATCATGCAAGCACTTTGTGAGTAAAATAATAAAATTGTATAGAACCAGTATAGTGTTCTTTTCTAATCGACTTCTTAGTCATACTTTCAATCCATTTTTAACAAGATATTTTTCAAAAAGTATTAAGGAACTTGGTAGAAACTCTTCGACGTTGCTAGATATTTGACGAGGGTTTCTATGAGCTAACAAGTCTAGTGCAGGCTATACTATGAAAATAGCAAGGAAATTTATACAATTGGCACTTATGATTTGAATCATAAAGTTAATAATCGTGGATAAATACTCGAATTAGTAAAAATTGAATTTTTTACTTCAATACTGGGGAAATTCCGACATGTTAAAATATTTAACTATTTTAAATTTATAAATGAAGGTAATATTATACAAAATTTAACAACATATGAATGCATATAAATAAATAATGTTCATATCGACACAATAGAATAGAATTTTTGTCAAAAGTAAGTTTTTAAGCAACGTCCGTTTTAGTTAAATCGTATTCTTCAGAAAAGAAAAAAGCCCAGAGAACTAATGCCCGTCGCATACAGTAGCACAGTTACAGTCTATTAGGAGATGTGTAATTTTATTAGATATTAATGTTCTCTTTATTATATTGATTGTACATATTTAATTTCTTGAACGAAGCATTTCATATTTTGATATGTAAGTATTGGTGAGACGATCAGTAAACAAAAAACTATTCTAATTTGTCGTCTTGGCCAATTATGATGGCCCTCTTCAGATTATCTATGAATTAATATGAATAATTAATAAAAAGTAAACACTATACATATATTATATTGCCTATTTTCCCTATGCAATACTATATTACTATATATATGCAACATAATACAAAGGCAATATTTTTAGAACTACATATATTGAATATTTGAAGTTCTGGGTTTCTACAAAGTTTTTAGAAAACTTTAGATACGTATAATAGTAAGGATGTCGGCTTCATTTATATCAGATATATACATGAAGAATTAAACGTCATGTATATAAGTACAATCCTGCCTGAGTACCTCATTTACTTTGAAACATTTCTGGATATATTTGAAGGAGGTCTATAAACACAGATCGTTTGAAACGTATACCATTAGCATGTTGAATTGATCTCCTCAAATTGAACTAGAGCTACAATATAATAACTTCTGATTTCTTTCAATTCTATCAACAGAATGACATATTATGTATTTAAATAACATGATAATGATAAGAAGACAAGTCGAAGGGATTAAGTGTCAAAAATAAATTCCATACTTTCTTTTTTCATCGATGTGTCCATTTCAGTCCATTTCAATCGACGAACTGGGGTTTATGAGGAAATTGTCACAATCCTACATTAGTTAACCGAACCTAACCTCGCATTATTTATTATTTACCGCATCTCAACAATACCGACTGGGCCCTAACAATCAAAAAGTTCAGTTCATCTGCTAGCAAATCATATTAAATGTTAGAAAGTATAAGGTCAGGGTATATTTTGATCAATGCTAGAATGCTGCTGTTTTTTATAGTATTCGATAAATTTTTGAGTTTTCGCATACCCTTAAAAATAACCTATTGTAATACTTCTAATTTTCTTAGGTTGAAAATATTATCCACGATTTGATGGAACATGAGTTAAAAGAGAAAGTCCCTGTTCAGAGAGTAACAAGTTATATTTCTATTAAGAATTGCGAAATTTATATTTGAAGAAATTTTAGTATTTAAACTATTTTATGTAGGAGAGAGTCGTCTAGGTTGGACAGTCGACATGGTTGTAATTTTTGTTCAATGTTCGTTTCGTTTTTGTTGTTCGTAATATTGTTTAGCCAATTTTAATTTTTTTTTTTTTGTATTATCAAGTGTGTTTCAACATTGTTTTGTCATTTACGAGTTATTCTTAATCATTTTTATTAATTTCTTATTGATTTTCTAAAGTGATCCTACCAAGACAACTTGGTCCGATCATGATGTTTTTTTTTAAATGCCGATATATAATTTCTAAACTTTTATTCTAATTATTTGAGAAATTTTCCTTGCCATGGAAGTTAAGGGCAAATGTCAATACGTAGTCCAAACAATGGATATCTGAATTTCGTAAGTAATTTCGTAAGTAAATATGGGAATACTGGATTATCTTAGGTGAAAATATCTTATGTCAATTGATGCGGAATCTTTTTATCTACATATTAATTTTAACTCAAAATATGGTAATTAATTTACATCTACATGAATATTAATTCATTTAACAAGTATAGAATTGGACTTTTTCATCTAATTGAGGATTTAATCACTCTTCAAATATCATTACATATATTCAGGTTCACTTGAATTTGATTGATGATATGAACTTCAATCGCTATATTACTAAATTTAGTTATTTTGTGCATGAACTATACAATCTGGTCTTTACTTGTGTATTTGAATATAATTAGGTTTCAGATGAATGTACACCAGTTCTTATTAGATAACGTAATCAATGTTTTTGGACAATCTTAATTATTGAATAAAATATGAATGAAATACTCAGATTTTATACGAAGAAATTATGTCAAAACATTATTGATATATTAGTAGACAACAGTGAAAAAAATGATTAAATCTGATTAGAAAGCCTTCAATGCTTTCGTATCGTAATAATTGGAAGTTATTAATCTTCATTATTTTTTATTACTGTTATTTCAACAATTTTTCGGAACTAATGAAAACATCTGATTCTGACTTCAAATCAAATCTTTTTAATCTCTCGGAATTTAATATAACATAGCATACACGTACTTCTAAATTATTCAAGTGCATTGAAAAATACATGATCAAGTCAACCTAGACATTTTGTATTGTTCAATATGACTTTCATTTTGTATCTTATCATTTTCGAATAGTTAGAAATAGTTTCAGAACTATTTCATATCTTAGATGTTCATAAATCTGGGTCTATCATAGTTTCTCATGTATACTATACTATGCCTATAATATCTATCTTCAAACTAATTGAAGGTTAACTTCAGATCTGTCAAAATCAACTCCTCGTGAAATTAAAGTCAATTGATCAAAAAATTGATATTATCCACACATGCTCGTGATTTCTCTTCGAGTACACGTTCGGCAAGAATTATAAGAAGTTGGCACGGTATTTAATTTTCTCTGAATAAAAACTGGAATATTTCCTTAATTAAGGCTTCTCGCCATAAGCTGTTTGATTATCCTTAATTGCAAGGATGTGTAATCGAAATACCAATCACAATAATTGATTAACAGAAAGGGAATCGTTAATGTTATCAGGTACCTAACGTCAGACCAATAATCGTAATGTACCTAATTGCCGAAAATTCAACGACATCGCGGTACTGTAAACAAAGGCATTTTCTAGATACGTCTTCTCCCGGTGGAGTGAACGGATTATAAGCATGTAAAAGCGACGGCGACTCCTGCATCCCCCGTGGCAGGGAGGGTGGCGCGGTCGCAAAGAACAGCGAGTGCAGGGTGCAAGAAGGGATATTTCCCGCGAAACACACCCTCGTGTATACGAACGCATTCGTGCGTTTTGACGTGTCGTTGCATACATTATCTGCTCGGCGAGTGAGGCGCGGACAGAGACAAATCGACGGTATCTAGCAGGGGATCGACGGAGACGTAGCGCGAATGCCGGAGACCGGAGCCGCGAAAGTGAGAAAGGTAGAAACGAAGAAAAGGCAAAGGGAAAGGATAGAATCGAGATAGAGAAAAATGCGCACGAAATATAAAAGGAAAATTTTTCTTTGCCCTCTGATTGGCGGTTGCCGTGGCAACACCCAGGCCCCGGCCTCTAATTATTTCCAGACACTGAGAATCGAACGAGCTGCAACCTAGGACCGCTCGAATAGCTCGGTGGTACGTGTACATCCACCTACGCTGACGGCTGTGCGTCCATCTAGCGGAGGCTAGGGTATCCAATGTTATAATTTTATTTTTGTAGTGGGATCCAGTTTTTGGAATGGACAATGATAATGTAGAGAGTCACGATTTTGATCTTAATTAAGGACTTTTAGGTCTGCAGAAATGATATGCTAATTAGGATATTCAATGCAATTAGGATAATTGATGAACTCACGTGGTTTCTGATGTGACGCAATTGTCGGTATTGATAATAAACTTTGTAAATTTCATGAAGTGAACGTAACTGTATTACTGCAATGATTGAAATAGTGAAATATGTTTTGATTATTCAGATTTTGACTTTGGATGATTGCAACTGCGAATAAATCAGCAGCAGTCGCGCCTATGTCGATCGCAATTCTGCCTATGTCGAGAGCGGTTGCGACTTTATCGATTGCAACTACCACTATGTCGAATGTAGTTGCAGTTTTTCGACTCCGATTGAGACTATGTCAACTATGTCGATCGTATTTGTGATTGTAGTTACTATAACTAAGCAGAAAAGGATGAAAAGTTGCTGTTCTTCCAGTATTGTTGTTGGTTCAGATGCAAATGATGACACTATACCGAAGAAATTAGGATTTAATCACTAGCGTAATTCAGATTTGTTTTTCACTAATTTCGAAAAGATTGAATCTAATTGAATCTAATTGAATCGATATTAATACTCCAATAGTATTTTCATTCGTTCCGCAATCTTGATGTTAAAGTGCCAAAGAATGACAATTCGTCGAATTACAATTAATTCGGGAAGTATAGATAATAGATTAGATGCATTAAAACTAACAATCTGAAATAATTTATGGCAACTTATATAAAAGAAACTGGTTTATCGAAAAATATAAGTGGAAACTAACTTTTAGTGTGGTTTTTTCAAATGTCGATAAGTCAGAAATGTTTCTTAGATTTTTTAAAACTAACTTTATTAAATAAGAAATTAAATTCATAGAAGTTATTAGGAGTCTCTAAGATTTTGAGCATAAAAAATGTAAAAATTTATTATGCTAAAATGTACTAATTCAAGTGACAAGTCTACTATGACTAATAATCTATTCAATTTTTTCTTAGGTAATGTCTCAGCAAATTTTGACAAGACGAAATAATTACTACGCTGTAAAACAACTATAAAAATAAATACCATCAACGAAGTAATTAAAAATTCATTCAAATATTTGTTATAAAGACTGATGGTTAGTGGTTTATTAAAAAAATATGTGATGGAACATAACGTAGAAATAGTCAGAGCTAGTCTTTTTTAATCAGCCTGAAATACACATGGACCATAATTCCGAAGGTAGCATCCACGTATGAGGCAGAAGACCGAGAGCGACTTGGTTACGACTCTTCAGTGCGCTGCAGGAAAATGCACGAGAAAAAATGGAGTGGCAACAATGCTCACCGCAATAATGGGCATTTTTAATGTTTAACGATGCGCAGCTGCGTCTATTGTATATTATACGGAATGGCTGAAAGCGAGCTCGCACTAATTCTCGCAGCGATTACACGCGAATGCTTAAGACGGGCAATTTATTGAAAGACTCGAAGTTGCAAAAAAAATGCAGCTTCTTATTCATTCCAGCCCTTATTCGGAATTGCAAATGAAGAAAAGCGAAGACCCTAAATGAGCGGTTGGATCAATTGTCTTTTTGATAATAACGTTGAAGAAAACTCGTAGAATTGTCAAGGAAAGTAGAGTTACTTTTTTATAAGAAACGATTCTGGTTAAGGAATCTTAATATTTAAGGACTTTACGATGCAGCAGGACACTAAGTTAAGTCTAAGGAAATATGAAAGTAGTACTGACGTAAAGTCAGATCAGATTAATAAAAATTCAATAATCAAAGTAGATTACACTTCTTGACATGAGTTTATGTATAAAATTAAAAATAGTGTTTTATGATCATCTATAAAATAAAATATATCTCAAATGTATACTAATTGTACTAATTAATGATTAGATAAAGGATTAAATAAAAAATTAAATAAAAGATCGATTCTTGTAAACGTTGGCTTTATGTGATTCATATCAGATATAGTTTCACTGTGAGTTTTGCGTGAATTTTTAATGAATACATACACGTTTCTTTGAATAACGAATTATTAAATCACGACTGAAATTTGCTTGAATTAGAAAAAGTTTCTTCTGTTGAAATCTTTTTAAGCTTATAAAGCTACTGTTATAAGGCACGTTTGGTTTTATAGCTGCACTTTTGTCAAACCTGTTTACATCAAAATACATTCTTTTTTAGATTTGTCATTTTTATGGATCCCATCACACATCTCAAAATCAACAATTGTTGACTGACAATTGAGGCCTATATTCCATTTTATTTAGTTGATTGTATGTATGGTTTCTATTCCATTCCAATTCGAAATATTCTTCTTTAAACAGGCATCCAAAGAGTATTAATACAGAGTCTATCGAATAAAGAATGACACAAATTCTCTAAAATTACAAAAATTTTCATGTAAAAATTAGAAACTCTCATCACCACCCAAGCTATAAGAAGTAGTAGTATAATGTTGTACATTAAATTCATACAACTCAAGTTATGATGTATGGGGCGTCTCTCGTATTATGTCAAACAATTAACAGTTGATGTCAAGTCGAGATTGATCTTCCTAAATTCTATTTAATTAATGATCTTCCTTTTTCAAGACAGACATCTAAAGATGATTAATAGTAAATCTATAAAAACTTGAAAAGTTTCGAGCGAATACGTCGATCTGGACTCTAATCGTCCTCTCGTCAATAAATTGCTTTTCACACCGCTGACAATTTACTCAAATATAAAGCAGTGTTTAGCTCACAATATCACCGGAATATTATTCGTCTTGTTTGGCAATGCACATTATTGGTCGCTCGCCACTTTAGGAGGAAACTCGATACGAATCTACATCAATCAGATCATTCGAGCCTCCATTATATTTTCGCTAGGTTCCTTTGGCTCTCTTCGCGTTTCTATGGTTGGACTAAAAAAAAAAAGACGAAATCGCATTAAACGTACACGACGTGTTGTCATACGAAGGCTTCATTCATCGACGTTCGAGGGCCACGTGAAAAAACATGTTAGCGTCATCGAGAGAGGTCATCGAAAAAGTGGTGCATAATGTCAGGTACGTATGAAAATCCGTTCGGATTTCAAAGTGTCCCACGTAAACTGCACACATCGGAGAACGCCCCCGAACCGGGGCCGGTTTGAAAGACGCGAGAACGAGATGTGAAAAGGCACGATGACGAGTCCCAGCGGTTTTTGTTGTCTACGGAACCTCGACGCTCGAATTTCAAAACTCGATTCCCTGGAGAAATTAGCTCGGACATTGAAAGACCGCGGTGAATGACGAAGAAGGGGGAGTTTTGTTTGGTTATTTTGGGCAGACGATAGCTTCGCGGTTTTCGCACCGCGGATCCTTCCATCAGGACTGGGAAAACCGATTTTAGACCGAGTCTACACGAAGTCGGTATATACCTGATCTGACCTTTTGCGTTTTGTGGATTCGAATGTCTGAATTCGATCAATTCGGTTGTATGCAATCGAATCATTTTTTTTCCCGAGACCATCAGATCTTTTCTATGTTTGTGTTTTGAAATGCTTTATAAAGCATTCGGTCAGAGGTACTAAACTCCTGGTTTACCATTTTCCAAATTCGTATAATGCTTTCGGTTTAAACGCTGATGTAAGCACGAACGCGAATAATTCGATAACGTCCTGACGTTATCGAATCTTAAGGATGTAATCGCATTGTGCTTATTTTACGGAGGAAAAACGGTAGGGATTAACCGACGATTGCGATGCGTTGTGTCGCATTTTCGAGCAAATTGATCCTCAGAGATCGCGAAGGTAAGACGCGAGTTTACTTCGTTGCAAGTTCGAAACGAGCAGCGAGCCACACAACCGTGAACTACAAATTTAATTTCGACTAGAAGTACATAACTGCTCGTATATTGAATTTTGAAAGTCTCGTGCAGCAGCCGCCGAGAGAGGCGGCGAAAATGTGAGGTTGGCGTAAGCTCGTATTTCATCGTGCAGGGAAAATTGAAAAAGCCGATTTTCATTCCGAAATCCAGCTTTCAAATCTTGCTACTTGGTTTCGAGTCTTTATAGCAGTTGAGTCATTATTTCGTGCTTAAATAATTGTATTAATTCTGCTGCGAATAATTTACAGTGTAAAATTGACGGTAATATTAATGATAATAATATATTTCGTTTTGTATACGCCGAACATATATTTCAGTTTATGAACAAACTGAATGTAATTTCAAGTTATATATATATTTCGATTCTTTTTTGAATGTGATAATATATAATAAAGTTTAAGATATTATAGTAAAGTGTAGAATTTTTATATGAATTGTTATTGAAATAGTATTTATTTATTTCCAAAACAATAGAGTGGAAATACTTGGCAAATGCAGATACGTTAGGGGTTAGGGATTACGTGCCGTCGGATCGCGTGCAAAATCACTGCCGTCGCATACTGCATGAGTTATTTGCATTCACTGCCGAATGATGTGAGAGAAAATAAAGGAAATTGACGTTTTAAAATTTACAAAATTTTAAAAGTTTGATGTAATCGACAGCAATTTTAATAATATTTAATTATTTTATTGTTACATTGTAGAATTGAAGGTAGATGATGGAGATGATTTTTCGTTAAGATGCTAGGGTGACATGCGTCTATTTCATACTGTAAGTATAACTTATAAAAGTAAAAATTAGGATGTATCATTTTCAAGAACTTGGCAGCAGAATTTCGACAATTTTAATCATGCACCATTATTGTTAATTCCTTTTACCTTCATCGTCATCGCCGTTATCATTGACAACATCGTTAATATTGAATAATTATTATTGACATCAATGAAATGGTTATCAAAGTCAGCATCGTTATCTTTATCATTGTTAAGATCGCTGTGATCGTTTTTAATTATTGGTACAGATAACAACATCGTCATCATTATTATTATCAAGATTGTCACTGACTTATTGATATTGTCGCGTCAACTTCGCACTGTCATTGTCTACCTCGTCACCAGCAGCATTTATTAACATCATATTCATCAATATAAAATCATCTTCATGATCTTCATCATTGTGATGAATATCATCGCAGTCCGCATCATCGTATTAACGTCAGCTTTATTAAAGATAAGAGCAAGAACCCAACGTCATTTTTATTATATTTGTGATCTTAACGATCGTTGTGATCAATATCATCATCACTATTGTCGACATTGTCATTGTCCCATTGGTAAATAACAGATCTACACTCTTAAATTCCTTAATCTTTTCAGATCTAAAAAAGTATTTCATGCTGATGAATGAATAATTTTTTAATAAAGTAAACATAGCATATACTTAAAATCTGAATACTACAGGTAGACCAGTATTGTTAACATAGTTGGAGTAACAAGGGATGAATGGACATAAACGATATTGCATCAGATCATAAAGGAACGTGAAAGACTTCGATTACGAAAAGATTGAAGTGAAATAAAATAACACGAACAGGTCTTTCTCCTATGAGTGCCAAGAAGCACGTACATCTCTTTTCGCACTCTCCGCCTTTTAAAATCATGTATTATATCGTGACATCGTCGCCTCTTCGGGTCTCCTTGTGTACTTTTCGTATTTACGATATTTTCTATTATGCTCTTGAAAATTTCTGAAGTGACGTGCGAACTCGAATCCCGCTGGACAAAAGTTGTCGTTGATGCGGCCGTCGTGTCCAATGATTGCAGACGGCAGCTGTTCCCTTTTACGAAAAGGCGGGCCGACTGCCAAACACCTTCATGCATAGGTGAAAAGTTTTTATAAGGTTTTTCCAACAACTAAGTTGCGGTATGATCGATACATTGCCATCGGTGCAAGCTATACCGAATCGTATTTCTTCTCAATTCGCGCATTTATATCAGACTTTCAATTGCTCTGTGAAATAAAAACTCGATCGCAAATAAGAACCAAGAAGTAAGTTTTCAAATGGGCCAGCATAATCATGTGTGATTTACTTATAAGATTTGCTTATATGATGTATATGGTAAGATATAAGCTCACTTCATAACAAACCATTTTATTCGCATAGTTCTTCACGACATCAATTTTTATGTAGTCGAAACTACAAAATTAGTTGTGAACCGTACTTTAATAAATATCTAAATGATACAATATGTTACCGTTCATTCGTCTCCTTAAATTATTTTATCTTTGAAGAAAGAGCATGTTTTTTTGTGCGACATATTAGAGCATTTATTTTTAGCTTTATCTCATGCCACAATTGTTATTAGCGACTTTGCAAAACTTAAGTTGAAATTTTCTAGTGACTTCGATTTTTACCGATAATTAAAAAGTACTTTCAGTCTTATTGTTGATGTAACTTTATATTTCCGAAGTTAGAAAAACAATAAGATACCCACTCTTATGAACATCAGATTATGTACAAAACAACAAAATAAATTCTAAGTTTTATTTTTTTTATGAAATGAACGAAGGGTATCACGTCTCTTACGGGGAAAGCCAAAAATGGATGTTACCATATAGATTATATAGGAATTCTTAACATTTAATGTATATTTATATTAATGCCTATAATATCTCAGATCTTTAATATACGTAACATTCAAAATGTTAACGGGTAAAATTATTGTGTTTGTCAGGATGATCCATTTTTTTTTCTTCATATAGTACTATGTACGCTATTAATACCATTTAATTATAGAATTTTCTACACGATAAACATTTTATTGACATTGATTACATTTATTGACATTTGATCAAAAATTAACATTAAACTTTCTTACTGGTTGCTGTATAACTTTCTTTTTCCGACAATGTAAAGAATAAAATGAATTGATTTTTATCAATAATCCATATTGTTTAATAATTATTATAGTGACGACTTGTAACTTTACAGTTGGTTGATATTGGTTCTCAGGAAAAAAATAATAACAGCAATGTAATTCTTTGACTATATATCCTGCTTAAAGGAGTGAAGTGAAGAGAGTAAAGGATTTTCAATTAAAAAAGAAGAAGAAGTAAAAAATATATATGCATCTCTATCAATTTGGTACTACGTTTTGAATCAGATACCATATCAGCCGTATAAAGATTTTTTTTTTTAGTGAGAAGACAATAATTTTTTTTTAGCAATATTACAGCATAATGTATTGCTGACTGTCCCTTATGGTCTCCATATCAATATGTTTTGAAAAAATTAAAAAGGTAAATTTTGTATCCTTTTAAAATCAGATGATCTCCCGATTTATTACTCAAAATTTTAACTTTAAAATGATACTTTATATAAATAAGTGTATAGCATTTATTAGGACCAGAACAAATTACCAGAAATTGGATTCATTTTCTAGTAGCTGATGGTATGTTAAATATTTCAGCTTATATTGGCTATATGTATATATAGGTATGCAATTTATTTATTTTATTGTAAACTACAATTTTTATTGTGAATAATGTTATTTACTTTATTTTGCCTTAACTGAAATGTTTTTGAACAAAAATAAATAGGTAAAGAATTTATATATATATATATATATAAATATATATATACGTACAGAAATTCTTTACCTATAATAAATAGTAGAAATGTATCAATAACTTATTTTATAAGCACGATTTTAGTTTAATAATACACACAATGTACCTTTGAAAGTTATGTAAACAATTTTCGTACATTGAAAAACATATATGAATAGATAATATAAATAAATGTATATAAGCATTGTACAAAGTTCACACATTTAGTCTATAATTTCTTTGTTAATAATTGGTGTATAATTAGTATTTTTTTTTAATTTTTATTTAATTGTTATTTTAAATAGATGCCCCTGCGATGAGGACCTACATATGGTCGAAACGTTGGGCTTTGAATAAAAGTGTTTGACATTTATGTCAAGATCTTTTTTTTGTGTTGAACTGTAATGGCCATGGTGATATTCCAAATAAATCAATAACTTATAACCCGTCAATCTCTGTTCTGTATCATTAATCTGGTTATACATGTATACGAATTGCCTAAGAACTATGGCCAATAAATATTTTCATTTCTATACCGGAGCTACTATTGAAAATATATATTTTTTTTAATTTTTATTCAGCTCGAAAATCATGTATCAGAAACCTATATGTTCCCGCCTGTTAATATAAATAATATAAAAACTCTACAATCAGATGCATAAAGCTTTTCAATTTTACCATAAAATAAATGATATATATAGTGTGAATAAAAAGGTATAGGTATCGTTTTAATTTATCAATCGTTTTATTACTTCGCCTGACGCAAGGCGGGCGAAGTATTGAATTTACCAACAAAAATTTGTCCGATTCTTCGATTTTGGGAATTTTTTGGTGGAAATCTATAAATCTATTCGACCGAATAGTTTTAAAATTAAGTTCAAATGAGTCGTGGTTAACCGGTCTCTATAAGAAAATGACAATAACATAATAATTTAACGAAGATAATAAATAATGCTTTAACAAAAAAATGGACAATTTTAAATAACGATATTAATGGAGAACAGTTTAAAGTTTTCGACTAGTTTTGTAGCACTCTTCAGAAAATATTATAAAAGCTTTAGTAAAAATCATGTATTTTAAACTCAAATTGCGAAGATGTTTTTTTTTATAAGGGGAGATGTATTATTAATCCCTTATATTCATCACAGCACCCAATCACCCACATTAAAAAACAAATTATATAAAAATTATTTAAAATTGTCAATTTATTTTTTGTTAAATTATTATGTTCCCTAGTAGAAAATAAGACCAGTTTTTGGCAATTTTTCTGGACTCCATTACTTTTGAGATATAGGCCAGAAAAATTGGGCAGAAACTGGTGTCATTTTCTACTAGCGTTATTGTCGTTCTCTTATAGTGATCGGTTGACCACGACTCATTTGAACTTGATGGCAATGAAAGTAGTTCAACTAAATCGCTTCACTAATGAATTTAACCATTTTTTTTATAACGAGCTGTATTTTGTAGTGCTATATGGTCTTATAATTAATTTTATGCACTTAGAATAGAGGAATATAACGATATGTAGACCTTTTACCAAGATACTTATTCCATACATATACATTAACGCAAATGATATCTGTCATACATTGATCGATACTGGAATTCGAGATACGTATTGATAAAAAACATCCAACGGTTATATAATTGATATAATATATTTTAATTTGTCGGGTCATGATCCAACAAACACAATAAGTAACAGTTATATGACAAATATATCATGGTTTTACTTCTTACATAAATGTTACATTAATGTTACATAATTGTTACATTGTGGTTGACTGTGGATATACGTACCCAATTTTTGGTTGTTTTTATTTGTCCAAAAAAATGGTTTGATGTACAAAATATAGACGCAACGCATATAATATCGCTTCTTAATCATAACATCGCGACTATTTTAACATGTCGCGAATAAATTTAAAAAAAATTGGACTCAACGTACCGTGACCATGTGCTTCGGCTGCGAACGTTGTCGTGCACGAATCCGTGACTTCACCATGACTGCTTCAGCGAAATGAGCCAACTCTTGGTTAAAAAAAAAAAAAAGATCAGAAATGGCCGGGCAAATATCGTGGCCATACAGGGAACGCCAACTATTCCAAAAAGTATGGCCGGATTATGATACCGGCACTCGTAGCTCCCCTTTTGCCTCACTTCGCCGGAGGCATTCATCCCGTTGCACGCGACATGTGCGAAATTACGGCCTATCGTACACAGAAACAATACGCTAATGTCTCTGATGAATAGGCGGAGGCTGGCACATACAGGCAAAGTCGGAACCTTCCTTGCTTGGCACAGTGCCTACCTTCGCCCTTCTCTCTCCCACTCCTGGCGGCTCGTCCTTTCTAGAAGAATTCATTAAAAAAAAATCCGAAAACAAAAGATCGGGGCGTTACTCCCGGCAAGATGGCCGTGCAACTCGAAGCCCCGGAGGCCGGAGCTTTTAATTAAGGCGCAGAAAAAAATGCGCCAATACAGAAAAGCCGAGCGGAACGAGGAAGGCACGTCTTGTATTCGCCGACATTTTCGGAAGACATTTTTTAATGGGGGTTCGAAATATTTTTCTCGTATTGTATTTGGTGATCTTTGATTTATAAAAATATGATCAATGAGATAATTATATAGTTAAAAATTGTAACCAATACAAATGATATTTTGTGACGGCATTATGAGGTCATAAGAGATTCTAATCAGGTGTAGGAAAGTAAAGTCCTGAAATATTAATATAAAATAAAAAATAAATCAAATCTAAGTATATTGTAGCTATGGGGTATATAAAAAATATAATAAATGTTATTAGTTCGTGTAATAAATCCTAATCATCATCTAAGAAAGATGGAACTACTCGTCTAAGCAAATTCTACATACATGGCGAAATATTTTCTTTTAAATTTTACCATTCCATCAGATAGCATTTTGAGGATAGACTTTCGACATGAGAAAAATTGCCATTTATCACAATTTACAAGAAAAATTTCCTCCGAATACGTTAATAACAACAATTAATAAATCTTGTGAGTAATAATTTTCGCGCAAAATATTCTAGAGATATCCGGAAACTCACATGGAACGAGGGAATTTTCGTACGGTATGATTGTATTATGGTATCGTATAATATGTTAAATAAGGAATAAAATTTTCATTTTCAAAATTAATTTTACAGCATCCAGTGGAAAAATCTCAAAGAATCATAAATTCCACGTGGAAATTCGCAGAAAATTCGTGCTACAGATTGTGTATACTTTGACTTTTTAATGAAACTTGGCAATCTATTCAAACTGCGGGACAAGTAATTTCAAAGTCGGATTTTTTTTTTATAATTAAGTTTCGTCGAGTTTCTGAAAGTTGCACACGGAAACCTTTTTGTATAATACATTCAGTTGGAAAGTCCCTATACGCGAGCTTCGCAATAATTCATGGCATGCATGGAATATTCTGTATGAGATTCTGTGAGGGGTAGTTCTATATATGTATGGAATACACGGAACGCACTCGTCGTGGATCACCTTATTTCGAAATACCCTGCAAGAAATTCTATTGTAAATGATTTAATTTTCATTGGGGGATGACGGCCGGAGTTTATTTATATATCAAATATAAAACTTATACCAATGACTCCATAAACATTAAACATTATTGCAAAAAATAGAAGAAACTTTGCTCCAAGTTTTAAGCGCGCTCGAACTACCTGAAGGGAGATGAGGTCAACATTTATTGCTAGAAAAACAGTTAATAAAAATTGCATAAAAAATTCCAAAATCAGGGGGCAAAGTTTTTCTCCCTTTTTGACATTCCCTTACACCCTTCGGGTCGCTTGGTAGCCTTTAAGTTATCTAAATAGCGTAATACATAGCCTAATGAAAAAGTGCCTTTTTTAACATACAAATATTTTGCAAGATAGTGGGCCCCGGTTGAGTGGATTCGGTCAATTTTATTGCAGGAAATAATTGAAAAATAAATAATATATAGTTAGGAATCATGACCCCAGGTTTTAGAGAACCTGTCATTTCATATCACACGTCTCAGAATTTTCTAAAACCTTATATAGGAATTATTCATTTCATGATCTTAACGATCCGGAAAGAAAAATAATAAAATGTTACGAGAATAATTAAGCGTATATATAGGTGCAATGAATTACCAAAATATGATCTGCAGTCATTTCGTAACTTCATTATTTATTTAGTATATGAAATTCGGTGGTCCGGGAATAAATGCTGCACGTACAAAATTCTTAGCATTTGTTAGAATGGTATATATAATAGATAAGTGACAACACAATCTTAGAAGAAATTTTTACTGCAGAAATGGAATATATGGCCATGGCCATCAATGGTTAACAATATTTAGATTATACGTTTAAGTTATCTTCTGACGTCAAATTGTTATTTATTATAAAGACCAAAATAGACGTACGCATTCACGGCCTTGCAAAATAGTAAGCCAGTTTAACACGAACACAATGATGCAAGACACGTGAAATGGCAAAGGAATATATACATATGACCTATATAGGAACCATAAGAGATCGAGGAATTACAGACAACAAAAGATTTGATTCCGCCAAAACAGATGAAAATAATTGTAACATCAGGAAGAATATGTTTGGATAATGGCAGGTACACTGTAAAACTTCCAGGAATATAATGTGTTTAAGTTAATAATGTATTAAGACTATAGGACATTTGTTTTTCCGACAAAAGTATAGCATTCATGAAATTGAAAAGAGAACATTTTAGGAATAAGTAGCCGATAAATTTCTTTACATTTTTCTGATATTCATTTTAGTAAACTATCGAAATAATTACCATGTAAAATAAAATATAAAAACTTCGAAATATTTCCGTGCGTAAATTTGAGAAATTACTACAATTTTTTCAAATTGTAGGGTAGCTAGTTACCCCAGCTATTAGAAAGTTGTCTTACCTACGACGTAAATATTATAGATATATTTCGGTATTTATTTTTCTGAAAATTTTGCAATAATTTTGTTTACAGATGAATGTATCAAATATATGATGGTTGATGGCATTTTGTGCAGCAAATTCCTGAACAGTATTCACGAAGTGCTCTCGTCACGTTTTTTGGTTTTTCAGATATGTCACTTTTAATCTGCTGGTCAAATGATAAGACAAAAATAAAGGGCTCTAATTTGTCTTGTACATAAAAAAAAAACTTTTTTAGAACGCATTTAATTATACATATGTCTGATGCCACCGTCTCACTCGATGTTCCACATCAATATTTGGCAAAGACTAAAATTTCGAAAACAACTTAACAAAAACTATAGTAAATATATAGAGACAATTACTTCTGAAAATGCAATTGCTTTATAACAATCTAATAAAATTCTACTTTTAAAATATCCAATATTTTATTTGAACCGAGAAACAACATTCATGTCATGAAATGACTTTCATGGATGACTGTACCATATTGGGGTTGTGCCGTGTCCACGATGTCGTCCAATTACGGAGTTATGGCGGATGGTGACTCGTTATAATTCCGGTTTTGTCACAACAATCATATAAATCTTTGAAGTATGAGTTTTGGAAAATTATTATCAACAAATTAAATGAAAAATAAAATTAAAAGAATGGAATTAGAAAATTTCAAACCCAACAAGGATGCTGGATCTGTACCATTGTGCGACCACCAATTAAAGGCAGTCTCTTTCAGCGTGGCACTCTGCACCACAAGTCACGCGAAAGCCACCATGGCCGAAACAGAGAGATGGCGGCCATGGCTGGGGGTACAGGGGTGGAAGTGCTGTCAAATTTAAATATCAAATCGCACTCGATTTCTACCGCACAGTGGCGCAGACTGGGACTGTATATAAAGCATTGCAACTTTTGCCTAAATAACGAACTAACGAGCCGAATTACGCGAATCTCGACGACTGCGAAAATTTGCATGCCACTTCCACAGCTACGTGCATTAGCGGCTAAAGGAAGAAGTCCTGCGCAAATTTATTATTCAAATTCTGACAATAAGGGCCTCTATTACTTTTGACCTCGGGATTCTACATTATTCCGTTAGAGCCGAGTAAAGCGCGAATCTGTATATGATTGATCGTCTGCACGAAAATGTCGAATATTGAACAGTAATTGATATTGAATAATGTTTTAAATGTTTTATTCAATGTAATTACTCAATAATAGAGGTATCTTTGTTAATAAGAATAAAAATTACTTCGACCTGGTGTTTAATTTTTGCAGTGCTTATTTATAGAAGCTTTTGAACTTTTTCAAATTTTGACAAAACTATTTTAATATTTTTAATATCTTCCAGGCTTTTTTGACCTGTTTGTCACTATCAAGTTATTTCCTGTCAACATATCTTGATGATTTTGACTTTTTGGCCATTTTTCATGCTTTTGACATTTATTTTATTCATTTTCAAGGTTTATTTAAAAAGATGTCGAATTTTACGTCTTTCGCTGTATTCTTCAATGATTTATATGAGGGTTTCCATACCAAATTAAACAGATAACAGTCCCACCCTCAAAAAGAGACATACTCAACAAATTTTGTTTTACAAACGTTTTTTTTTAAGAAAAAAAAATTTAAAAATCATTAAATTTTCATTCAAAATGGCTGAATGTTTGAAAATAAAAATATATAAATAAGTTTTGGTTTTTAATGGGATTTGTTTTTAATTTTTGGAAAAAAGTTTGGGATAAAAAAATTAACCTCGTTTATTTTTGACGATATTTACAAATTTAGAAAAAGTGTTGCTATAAAGTTAATTCAAAACAGCAACTTTTATGCAGTATACATTTTTTCTTAAATCGTATATTTTTAATGATACAGCAGCATTTGAATAAAAATTTTACGATGTTTGAAATGTTTTTTTGTCTAAAAAACGTTGGGAAAAAGGAAATCGTGTTTGAACCTTCCATTGAGTATCGACTATTAAATGATATTAAAATTTAGAAAATATTATTTGCTCATAAATTTTCGACATTTTCTATACATGTTTCATATCAGGTTTGTTAACGCATTTTGGATACAATTTTATGTTTTACATTTTGGTATATTCTGGTCATTTATATGCGTTTTACCGCTATTGTCAACATTTTAAAATGTCTGAGTATTTTACGTTCCAAATTTTTTGTTTGACTTGGTTTTAAATTTTCTACATATATGTTTTGGGTGAGATTTTTGTATTCATCGTCCACCTACGTCATTAAAATTATCAGTATTTTTCCACGTAAACTTTGATGTTTCTTTTTACATTCTCCACATTTTTTTAAAAGGGAATCATTATAAACGTCGAATTAACCACATCTTCGACAGTTCATTCGTCGTTACTTTCCTCATTCCTGATATTATAGCAATTTTTTGTCGCCTTTGACGTTTTTTGCGGTCTTTGACATTTGTATATAGTTTGTGGGCATTGTCTCGCATTTTTATTTTTTTTTATTCCGATTATTATCTGTGTATTAACATTTATGTTAAATATCTAGATATAATGTATAGTTTCGTCATATCTGTTATGATTTCTGAAATGTTCCCTCGCCTTTCAGTAACTTTCTGTCATTATTTTTTAAAATTTATCTGTATATACGCTGAACACTTTTTAGCGCGCGTACTTTCAGTGATTACGTGGTATTGTTTATCATGCGGAAAATATCGCCAAAGGCAAGACCAATTCCAGTGACGTACGGAGTAAAACGGCCTCTTCGCGAGTATTTAACGACCGTTTTTCATTCGCACCCTTCACGAATTCATTTTCTTCAGTGCTCGAGGTACGCGTGGCGACGCTGTGAGCTATTTTTAGGGGACGAGAATGAGGAAGGAAGTGAGTGTCTGTGTATATACCGAAACTAGGAACAGGGTGCCGAGGGTTGGTTCGCCGAAGGCCGAGAACCATTAGTTAAAAAAGTGTTTTTTTCAATGGGCCCGTACTCGAGCAGTACTGGCGCGGACCCCTTTCAGTTCACTGTCGGAACTAAAAGATATATAAACGACTTACCGTTTCGATTCACCCGTTAATGACAAGATGGCGCCGACGCCGGCAAGGAATACGGGTACAGCCGCTGGCGCCCTGGAGAACCGCTCACGGAGCACTGGTTGATTATAGTTTTTTTAACCTTTATGCAGATACTACGCTAGATTACAGGTATGGCGACAATTAATTATATAGTATTGTTCGAACTCGTTCGCTTTAGGGGTACTTTCAGTAAAAATGACAAATTATCGATTATACGTATGATATTTACTGTTTATATAACGATCATATTATAATATTAACAAAAATTCATGGTTTAATTCTGAAGTTCTCCATTTTAGATGTTAGGTTCTATTCGAAACGTATAGTAGGCTTTCCATGATGTGACACAAAAAGTGTGCTGCGAACAAAACTATATGTATAGAAAAGTAAACAACTATTGTTGGGAAAATCTTTTTATAATAATTGACACAACCATTTTCATGCGATTGTCAATCATTTCCATGGCTGATACAGCCATCATATAGTGTGGTTACTCAAACAAGACCCTTTTTTCCATGTAATGTAAAAAAAAAAAAACACGTGTGGCATATAATATAAGTTATATTTTGTCTTTTTATGAGAATTAGAAATATTTAAAATTGGTGAAAAAATAGGAATAAATTAAAATTTTTTCGTTTCTTTAATTCTGCCATTATACTGGGAATAATCTTCGTTATATTACAAGATAATAAAATGCAAATTACAAAATGGAGTAATTAACACATTTAAACCATTTACTAATTTTAATCAAAATGAAAGTGTACAAAATACCTTCGCATTGTTCATTTTTAATATTTTTTGTAAAATTGTATTAAAATATTATGACATATGCACAGGCGTATTTTTTTGTTTGCTTTCAACGAAAATATATACGTCCTGTCTTCGCAAAAACGAACAGCACTTAGAAAAATTAAGAACAGCAAAAAATGTACATTTTCAATGCAAGATGGTGCATGATAGCATAATGGAAAATGCCCGTCGACGCGAGTAGGGGTGTTTACCATGGTAATTGTCGTCAATAGCACACCCTGGCTGCATGAAGTGCACTTGGGAATGCGCTTGGGGTTCGCTGAGATCCATGATGGCGTCGTTGCGTTCACTCGCAAGAAGCGACGACTCCGAATGCGCCGCGATGGCGTCTTGACTTCATCTTGCAGTTTGCAAGAATGCACTTTTATCTTATCATACATTTTACTTTTCTAAATATATGTAATGATTCAAAAAATTGTTTAAACAATTTACAGACTATAATCATTTTTATTTTTTTTTTTAATGAAAAATATCAACAATACGACAAATATATCCGAATATACTTTAAACCAATTTCTCATTGAATTTTGTGTAATTGACATAATAATTTATATTAAATCATATAAGATAACGTAAAAGATTATATAATGAGTAATAGATTTAAGATTATTGAAGTCAAATAATATAATTGCATTGAAAATTTTATCGCAGAATTTCGGATTTCAATACCGCATCTATTATTTGACTATACTTTATAGTCTCCAGGTATCCTGATTGATAGGAACTAACGCTTCATCGACGCGTTTATATGAAGATTACTCACACAGATGCTTTGCATTTTATATATACTGACAATAATAATGGCGCGGACTTAACATATGCGCATAAATCCATTATTAAAATTTGGAGTCCTTTGTATGCGCTGAATGCGGTCGGCATTTTTATCTTGGACCCTTCACCGATCGTTGCGTACATATGGAGTCAGTAAAATTCGAGACCACGGCATTAAATCCCCCATCATCCATATGCCATTAAAATACTGCAATGTCAACTATTAACGTCGGCAGTTTTCTATATGCATGTCGTACTTGAAATCGAGACCCTCAAAGAATAGATGGAGTGAATCTGTGGATTAAATGTCGTTGAAATTTTTAAGTATGTCGGTGTTTGCAATACTTTGATATAGTACGATCATAGTTATTGTCAACTTCTCGCAAATATATGCGTGAATGCAGTTTTGTATTAATGGCGTATAATTTACGTATAAAAAATTTGTTCGTTGAGTCTAAACTGATATACAACAAGAAATAGTCATATAACCATTGAATAACATTTATTTTGCATAAAGTAGAGTGAAAAAGAATCACACGTTTCAATAACCTAACCTTTTGAAATTAATTCAGATTTAATGACGTCGAAGATAAAATTAATTTAAACTTAAGGTCCGAATGTATAAAGTCTAAGTCCACACATATAATAGCTCTAAACTGTAACTTTTATTCTTACAGGCATTGAAAATTATCAACATCTGTTATGTAGTTCATGTGAAATTCTAGTCTAACTTTTAACTGATTTTGCAGAGGTTTGTATTGTAACCGCATGTAATGTTTGAATAGCTTAGATGCTTACTTCTTGTTAGAATTGAAAAGGAAATATGTAGGCAGCAACATCGACTATTCTCTGCTATATAGATATTACCCATCAGTATAACCATAGTAGAAAATGACACCAGTTTCTGCCCAATATTTCTGGTCTTTGTGTTAACAGTAATGGAGTCCTGCAAAAATGGCCATAAACAGGTCTTATTTTCTACTATGGAAGTGCATATATTCCCTAACAGTGTCATAAAGATAGGTGACACATACCAGGCGACAAAGTACATCTTAATCAGGAGCGCCGAAATGTAACCCTATTTGAATGAAAAAGCAATTGTTGCACTATTTCGTGCAATTTCAAAAATTTAAATTTGTTGGATATTATAGCTTTTAAGTAGCTTTTTAACCACTATTTAATTAACCTGCAGACCAGGATTTACAAACCGGGGTTTGACCAAGTTTAATCTCGACATAACATCCCATAATATTATGCATATGTTTTAAGTATATCTTATATCTTATATATATATATATATATAAAGGTCAATGATGAATGAGTTGGTATTGGTTAAGACAGGCTAGTTGACAATAAAATATATTTCATTCAATGTTTCGGTTCCGCTGACAGGCGAATAAGATCAGTATAATCATTTATAGCCAGAAACTTTTTTATTATCACAAGTCTACAAAACCAACTCTTTATAATAAATTAAAACACATTTTTAAACTAACAGATTTTAAGTAATGATTTCCTGGAAAGAGCTAAGTAATGTCTCATTTTATTCATATAAATTCCTATAAAGCGTATGACACTTGTTAGCCTACAATGTTATGATAAGTTAGAACTAAATTAAGACATCAGCCCTCCTAGAAAATATGAATAGTATAACTTGACAGTACCTATATTGCTGCCTATTTTAGTGGCATTCACATCGAAATGATATTTACAATCACAAGTTGGTAAATGCGATGCAAAAAGACTAGACCAGCTGAGAATCGACCTTAATCTTGTACTGTTCTTCTTTATAAAAAATAGATTCTAGTAATATTAGCCTCATAGTATCACGGAAGAATCAGCTACAATGTTAGCCAATAACTGGTCAGAAACCAATCAATATTGGTCATGGAGTATAAAAATGGTTCCACCCAAACAAAGGCTCATTTAGTTTTTTAAAAACATGCGTCAAATTCTAAGTCAATGAATACGTGGATCGACATATATATCGTTGTTGGTCTGTTTAATTGGTTCAGTTATACATATGTCAATTTCTAACATACTCTTAATTGAAAGACATAATTTTTGTCCGTCATTGCGTATATGGTACATCATCAGTATGAAATATTGAAGACACTCTTAAAAACTGTATCTCGTAAAAATATTATTATATTTACTGTCAGATATATCACAAAAATATCAAATTTAGTTAAATTAAGTTATTTGAATTTGTTCTCTTATCTTTTCTCTTATTTTTTTGCATAATGTAGATAGTTTAAGATAAAACAAGAGATACGAAGTTTCGTTTTATTGCATAGAAGAAAAATTTGCGTCAACATCACAAAAGATGCAGAAAGATATTAAATGCAAGATACTATCAATGGCCGATGTATACAATAGATTGCGTAAGTCATGATTTAAAATATATTATTACAACTTATTCGTAAATGATACCACTACCCAAAGCATCTCCCGTCACGAAACTGACTCACGGGAAATTCTATAAAAGGGGGAAGGAAGCGCTTTCATTCGCAAGATATAGGAAAGTACAACACACAATTTTCCTTGAACCATCAGTCCGCCACAAAAGGCGCCTTCTGGCTCTGACAAGCATTCAGTGGAAACCCGAGCGATAAGTCTATATAGATGGAAAAGATTCGGGCAAGATTCCGCGGAGAAAAGTCCTTGTAATTCTCGAAAATGTTATACAATGGACAACGGGATAGTAGAAAGACTTTTCACATCGGGACCTTGACAGGCGGAAGAAAAAAGCCACTCCACTACTCTCCTCGAAATTGTCGTTGGCGATTTGAGCAATTCTGCAAATGGACTCTTTCTTTCGAAAATCCTATACCGGTCAATTAATGTGTAACAAAATGACCGATTCGAAATGTGGATTGAATAACGAAATGGCTTTTTTAACAATAAAAGACATTGTTTTTAATATACGTCAACAATTATGTTTGATTCGAGATTTTTAGGGCTGTCGTTTCCTTAAATTTTTGTTTTATGGAGGTAAAAGTTTTCGTAGAAATAAAAAGATTTTATCAATTAAACTATAAATGCTTAATAACTTAATCTTAGATTTTTTTCAGTCTGTATTTATACTTCCGAGTCTTTTTTCCCTTATTAATGCAACTCAGATATTCAGGAATTATTTGTTTTATTATTCATTTTATGCAGATTTTATGTTTTCTATAGTATCACTGTTAAAAAAAACTGTTGTAATTTTACAATAAATGTAATGGAAGTTTATTACCATTACGTAATGTAAATTTACAATACATAAAATAGTAATTTTACAATACAGCATTATAA